>VXBJ01004701.1:0-19247 GCA_013400055.1 Nycticryphes semicollaris
TATGATATCCCGACTTTTAAGTGTCATGTTGATGGTCTCTAAAGGGCTGTCACACTCTAAAGCTACAAAGGACATCTTGGCATTGATTACATGCTGTTATCTGTTATCCAGCAAATGCTACAGAGTTTCTGAGGAAATAATAACACATAAACTTTTTAATGTAGATATATTTAATAATATGGAGAATATAATTTGGAAATGTGTTTTCTTCCTCCTCTTTGTTTCCTCACTTGCAATGACCCCTTTCTATCTACTTTTCTTGAAAGACTATGGTTGATAAAGTGGTTGATGTCGGGTACTAAATCACATCAGGCAGACTGACTTTCTAATAAACAAAATTTCACTTTCAGAAAATAAAAAAAGAAAGAAAGAGAAAAGAACTGACTTTACAGAAAACAGAAGAAGAATCCTTCATTCAATCACCATGTTTCACACGTTACATTACACAATTAATACACAGACTTCTACCCAATTACACTGTTTCTCATTTGAAAAGACATGTCTAGCTTTTAACAAAATGTACAGGAAAGGTGCACAGCCATCCAGCCATCCAGCTGACTCAGCCAGCATTAACAGCATGCCACACAGCAGGAGGAAAATAATTTCACATGACCTGTGTTTTCTGCAGCAAAAAAAAATCTCATTTCTGAAGGAAAAAAACCAAAATATATTTCCAAACATACATGCTATTTATGCAAACACCATCAATCCGTAGGAAAACAGAAAAAGGACACAAAGGCAGCGCAAGGCACCTTTGTGTCCTCTAGCAAGGAAAAACCCATGTCTATGTGATCACACACACTTGTACGGAAACAGATAAAAGGGACAACACCACAAGCCCCAAGGAGTTAATCTGACATGTTTTCCCTGGGTGCTCAGGTGCAAGCCAGAAATTGCTCCAATGAACAAAATGTCTTCACAAAAAAACCTGTCGGAACAGGTCACAGAAGGATTATTGTTATTAGGAAGTTGTCATACAACAACTCGGTATTAATTTGAGCCTCAATCCTACAATCTGTCTCCTCAAATGCATATTATAAGTTTCATTAAAGTTAATGAGGATTTGACAGGGTATCAAACTTAGAGGCTGGATTTTAGGATTGTGCATTAGACATTTAATTTATATTGGTTTTATCCATTCTAATTTTCATCATCTTGCTTTGACATTTGCATCTTCCCCTTCACAACACCATTTCCCTACAGTGAATTTCAAGGACCACCTTTAATTATGAAGTTAGCTTACTCATAAATATAAGTACTGTATATTTTATGCTATAGTACAGCATTTATTTTGAAATGTCTTCTGTAAATACTGTTTCTTGGGCTATTTTTGCAGAGGGAAAACTCACAGACTGCCTGGAATGAACAGTGAGCATGCAAGTACACTGGAGAAAATAGCATCTCAAAAAAAACTTACCATATCAATACTTAATTACTATTAATTTACTATTAAGGTGCATTCTTTTAAAACACACAAACAATTAAACAAAACAAACAAACAGACAAAAAGCAAAAAAGCCCCAGCAATACAGAAAAGAGATATATTGACATATCAACATGAATTTATCAATATCTCTCTGCATAGCACAATATTGAGGCATGGCATCAACAAGCTCAGATCCTTTTCTAAAACAAAAAAATTTTGGTCACAAATGCACAGCAGAATCCACATAGCAACATCTGTGTGACAGTGCTACTCCTTCAGGAAATGAAGAATTTTGCCTCAGACAGGACATCAGAACTGCATGCTATAGCAATGCGGGAGAATCCACAGATGTCACTCATTGATTTTTATGTTTTTTGTACAAGCATGCACCATTTAAAAATATGCATGAGAGAATTAAGTAGGTTTTCTAATTAGAACTGTCACATCATGGCTTTTAAACTGTCACTAAAGGGCAGATTTAAGCTGTTTAAAGAAACTTAGAAAATAGTTGTTGAGAATCTATTCTCCTCAAATTCAGCGGAGAGGGGAGAACCACATTTATATCCTTGTTAATCTGAAAACTTCCACACTTCCTTCAAGATGATATTAAATGCATTTGTGCAAAAGGAAAGCTTGATCCAAAGTTCTATGTACTATTACACATAACAGCTGAAAGGCCATTTTTAAAGAAGAAAAAAATCAGAATGCTCAGGTTCTTGACGGACTTGCCTCCTCTTTAGATGGTTTATGAGGTAATTTTAATAGCATGACCACAGAAGTGGTTACTCATCCAGCAGACTTTAAAAATGTGTAACTTTTTTGGTCAGCAGTTTTCTGGGTCTTTTAATATGCAAAAGAGTGTCCCCTAAAATCTAGAATCTCTCACTCCTTCAAATTATCCCAACTCATCAACCAGACTGATACATTACATTCATTTAACAGTTGCTTTCTGGTGGAACTAAGAACCATTATCACACAGTGTAATTAGGAAGAGCTCCACCTGCAACAGTGACTCAGTGAGCTACATTATTTTCCCATAAAGCAGCCCCGTGTTCAGGCAGAGTCTCTTCATCACGATACGAAGGAGCCATCCAACTCATCCAGTCTCAAAAGTCTATGCTGTAATGTTTACAGCTAATCTCATGGTTATTTTCTGTACTCAATCAAGTTTTGCAAATAGGATGAGGATTTTGCTGAACAAGTCATTGGTCTCAAGCTCTGTCTTGGACTGGGTGTTTTATGTGAGTATTCAGTGCAGGTCATTTTCAGCAAAACACTTTCAGAATAAAATAGTGTAAAGAACAACTAAATATATATTATGGTTTTTTACACTGTTGTCCTTGTTATCTGACTGCAGATAAACCAGCTCAGTACAGGCAGGCAGGAACCAGTTATGATTAAAAAGAGGAATATGGCAGTTCATCAAGTCCTACTTGGGATGTGTTGTTTATGGATTTACTATCTTCAGCCAACAGCTGGAGCAAGAACTTGCTTCCAGAACTGAGAGCAAGTCCAACAAGTTGCACAAAATCCACAGGCGGAATGAAATTGCTGCACGTGTTGCTGAGTACAGCCCTCCCTCCTCCAGCACCTGGTGGTGACAGCCTCTCTCTTAAAAACATCTGACACTGCTGACAAGCATAATTTACCCTGAGCACAGAGGGGACATGAAGTTTTGTGAGCTTTTAAGAGTTATTTAGTTATGAAGATAAAATGTTGAATTGCATCAAATTCTGGAGTCATTACATACACAATGAAAGATTATATGAATGTTCTCTTGATTCTTTGCCTGATTTTTTTCTGTAGTTATAGAACTAACATTATTAAAGTAGCCACCCCAAATTTAGTCATGTAATGCATTTTGGGCAGTTGCATACATGCACACAAACACTGTGCAGATGTGAAATTAGGTGCCAGGTGATTAACAAATATTGAAGATATAAACTGTACACATTGTTTTGTACTAGAGATTAATTGCCATTTTTAGAGTGCTAAATATGCTTTCTAATTTATAAGAAATAAGAAAGAAGTAAAAGGTTAAGTAACTTGAGATCTGAATATTAAATTTGAGGCTTATATTGACCACCTAACACCACAGAGACAATGAAGAGACATCTATTTTCAGAGAAATACATTGAACTCTTTGATGCTAACCATGTTCTTTAATGGAAGATGAAGCATCCTCCCTGGGCAGCCCATTCCAGAGTCTGACCACCCTTTCTGGGAAAAATTCTTTCCTAATGTTCACTTTTTGTTTGTGAGTGGCAAACAAGGGGAACATTGACACTAAACTGCTCTCTTATGATTTTAATGTGAAAAAGCAAATTTTAAAAATATTCAACAAGGCATTACAAGAACTGGTTGTGTACAAATTATTTTTAAAATCTATCTACCAGTAATGTCTAGATGACTTACAAATATTAGCATATAAAATGTACTTATGTTGCATTTAAAAATATTAAATCGCTCTTAAAATAGCAAATCTGGTAAATTTATACTAGCCTGAACATTTCAAATAGAGGTATACTAATTATGCACTCTAATGAAAGTGGAACTTTGAGTAAGTAGAGTACATACTTGGAACCAGTGCCTGTCTATATCTAAGTATGGTAAACGTATGAAAATGGACTCTTGTATTTTTAGTTTTCCACAATTTCTAAATCACTACTCCCTAGGAGATTTCCAGATGTGTATAAATCAGCTTAATTAGCAGATACTCAGCTGGATCATATTGTGTGTCAATTTTTCAGCTTTAAAAACAGACAATTATTCTTAAAATATACACACAGTACCATTTTACCTAGCTGGAAAAAA
This sequence comes from Nycticryphes semicollaris, assembly GCA_013400055.1. Lineage (NCBI taxonomy): Eukaryota > Metazoa > Chordata > Aves > Charadriiformes > Rostratulidae > Nycticryphes > Nycticryphes semicollaris. The sequence goes on from VXBJ01004701.1 coordinate 4,241, forward strand.
TTGCACATTCCATCCTCTATGTGTAAATGCAATTCCTGCTAAACACTGTATAGATTTTATTTCGACTATGCTTTATTCAGGGATATATCAAGATTTAAATGGTGTTAACAACTCAGGTTCAAGAGAGACTGAGCCTTGGTATACTTTTCCTTCGGTTGCACCATGAAAATAAGTCACTGCACTTCCTGGAGCCAACTAACCTGCCCTACCTCTTTCATGGCCAAAATCTGTGTGTATCAGTCATTGCCTGCCACCCTTTCACTTGCAAGGGCAAGTGAGAACAGGGAAAAGATTGGACAGGTCTGGAGGACACTGGAGAGGTCTTCAAATGAAATTCTTCCAACTCCTTCCTATACACCTCTTACAGAAGATCTGTGAGGTCTCTAGTGATAACAACTTTCTCTGGTCCATAAGAAAATACAGTCTAGCTGATGTATAATTTTTCATTATTGTCATCTTTCATCTTGAAAAGCTTCTAAAATTGATTGCTTCCTTTTAAGTCTCACATTGGTTTGCCTAGCCTAGCCTAGCCTTCAGATTCATCCAGTCTTTTTTTACAAACAGAAACCCATGAAAATGTACTCAAAAAAGATTGTCCTGATATGAACAAAAATCCTAGATTCAAAATAAATGCAGAAGATTGTAATGCTCTCCACAGATTCTCATTTGATAAAATTCTGACATGTCTGACATTCCTCAAGAGAACAGATTCAGAGCTGTGTTGCTCCACATTTGCAACATTGCTTTGACTTTTCAGGGATATTTTTACCAGTCAAAATAAGACTTCAGGCGCTGCTATCTAAAAAATCCCCTCTCCCCAAGATCCATTTATTTGAAGATCATATTGTGAGTGTAAGTTTCTACCTTCTAGTAACAACCACTGGGTGCAAGTGGATGACTCTGTGCACAGGAAATCCAAATGCATTTAAGAACAGCATTGAGACTGCAGTACTTGCTGGAGGAAGCATCTATTATAAAGCCAATAAATAAATTACACTTCTCTGCTGAGTTATTTTTGTCAGTAAAGTCCATACAATATTTTTCAATGTTTCTTCACTTTTCATAGCAGCCTTCAAATGATTGGTTAACACCAGAAGCAGCTTGATGTGATGCTTGCTATTTCACTTTGCTCTTTCAGTCTGTCATTTGCAAAAAACCACACAAACATGAAGATATAAGCAGATATAACCTCAAACTGCATGTAGCTAAAATTATTAAAGCACTGGTGACATTAATTCAAATCTAAATATGCCTTCAGTTCAACAGATGTGCAACTTTCAAATACAGTCAAACAGCACGTATAATAGAGACCTCAGCCAGTGGACAGGAAACAAAGATGCAAAACTATTATAAATGCAGGCATATTTGCACATATAAGTAATTTTTACAAGCAATGGCCTAAACCCAGTTTCTCTGCCACTACCATTTCTTTAAAATTGCATTAATACCAGATTCACCTTCACTGATTTTCTCCTAATCATCTTGTTCCAGGACAGCTAAAGACATCTTTCAAAAACTACTTCTCCTGAAATGAAAGTAAGTCAATTTTATAGTATTTCAGGAGAAAAAGCAGCCATCCAGGGAGCACTCCACATTCCCTTTGGGAGAAAAGATTTTAGAGAGGAGAGGGTTAGTCTACATCACTTCCACTGAACAAGGGGCAGAAGTCCACCACTAGATGGTGAAATCATTTACTCTTCCTTGGTCTTACTGTCTGTGGCCTATCATTTATATTAGCAATATCAGTCCCATGCAAAAAAAACCCAAAACAACTTCAAACAACAGGGAATTGGAATGGGTGGCAGGAAGGATGGGTAATCAATTAAAAGGCCGTAGTAACTGGGCAACAGAAAGACAACCCAGAGTGCAAGAGCTGTAAGTTAGTGATCAGCCCTCTAAACACAGCCACCAAAAGTGTGCAGGTCAGCCTAACTAGAACAAGCACTTTGCAGAATACAGCCAGATGATTTCAGGTTTGTCAGTCAGTATTCGACCAGGTAGAATGCTTTAATTTTTTTTATTTTCTTTCTAAAAATCTTCCTCAGTTGGCAGATTGGTAAGAGGCTCAAACATTTTTAGAAAATCCACACACAACCAAGCTGTGCTATCTGCATTTTCTTTGAAACTTCAAATCTGCTGCCAAGCACCTTAAGATCAAGGTACTAAATGCATGCAGGCAGGATGTTTTAGGTCTTCTACACAATTTTGCAGGAATAAAATTATAAAAATGCTAGTGGTATGGATTAATTTCTGTCATCATGAAAATCTAGACAGAACAATAGCAATGGTTGTTTCTGGTTTTGTAGGAACCAAGTCTATTTTACGTCAAAATTGATTATATACTTCAGTAGGTTTTAGTTTACTATCCATGCTGATCCTGTCTTCTCATGGATCTGGTTTGCATCTTGAGAGCTGTGTAGCTAAAAGTTTCAAAAGTACTGCCCTGTACCAACAGCTGTTCACAGTGCACCAAGAGCTTTCCATCAGACTGAGGAAAGATGGAACTAGGCAATGCTGAATTCTACTAAAATCCGACAGCTTTGGGATATGCTAGAAAGACAGATACAGTTAGTCAAAGCTTAGAAAATTCTGGCATCAGGAGCTGATCTCTGTGGGTTTTAACCGTTCCTGGTAACAAACATTTAATGTGGAGCATATAACCACTCATTGCAAGTTTCATAGAATCATCTGGGCCGGAAGGGACCTTCAAAAGTCATTTNCCAGGCTGTCCTCGTAGCAGAGGTGCTCCAACCCCTTGATAATTTTGGTGGTCCTCTGGACCCGCTCCATCAGGTCCATGTCCTTCTTATACTGAGGGCTCCAAACCTGCACACAGTACTCCAGGTGAGGTGTCACCAGAGCAGAGTAAAATGGCAGAATCATTTATCTGGACCTGCTGGCAACACTTCTTTTGATGCAGCCCAGGATGCAATTGGCCTTCTGGGCTGCAAGTGCACACTGCCTGCGCATGTCCAGCTTTTTGTCCACCGTTCCTTCTGTGTTGGCAACTGAACACAAAACAGTGTTGAAGAAAATTAAAAGTTTCCAACCATAAAAAAGGGTTTTATTCTTTACACTTAACCGTGTCTAAATACTTTTTGAATGCTCAGCATACTTTTTTATCACACCGCTTTTCAGCATATGCATTAACCTGACTGTCTTCCAAAATAGGTCTATCAAGACTCTTAAGCTTCGATTTTAGGATCTAGATAGCACTTCCAGAAACCTGGTCTCTGTCTAGTGGTGGACAAAACTGCACACTCACAGTGGTAGCCACCCCTGGAGAAAGTCCTACTTGTCTTCACCATTCTTCCTTTGACGATCTTACTATGATAGCTTAATCACTGCTCGCTCTTCAAGAACATAAGCTTATTTTGAAACATCTGCTTTTATAAATGAATTATCTGAATAATCATATTTCTAGAAACCTTCTCTGTATTAAAGTCAGATCCTCAGTCCTCTGCCATGAAAAATTCATTAAGGGTAGATGAAAAAGTCTCAAGCAAAAATTTCTCTGACATCTTCTCAAATCAGTGGTTGTTGAGTCTTGCAGTTATGGTCTTAAGATGTGAAACAGAAACAGACTTCACTTCAAATTCAGTAGCCCCTTCTAACGCTGTCCCCATTCCCATTTGTATGACACATGTCTTTATCCTAAAAAATTCTGAAACTTCTACATGGTTGCTCACACTGAACCACCCCCAAACCTCTCATTTTGGAGAGTAAGACTAAGAAAGTAAGTGCTCAAATCCACTGTTCTTGGTTCTATCCCCAAGGAGATTGCTTCCACCCTTTTTGCTATGCTTCCTCTTGGAGGAAGTACTAGGTAAGATGAGCAGAACTGTTGTTTACACAGATAAAAAAAGGCACAGGGAGAAAGAAAATAACGTATCAAATGGATGTGGCACTTGCAAGTCAACCTGATTTTTTAAATAATCAACAAACTGTGGTGATTCTCATGTTCATTTGATTCCTGTCTGAGAACCTCCTGTCAAGAGACAAAATGATGAGGGGGAAAAAAATATATTTCAGCACTGCAGGGAAAAATGAATATTGAGTGTAGAGTAAGATCTCTCCATCCCCCTGACTGAATCCTGAAACATCTAATTCAATAGAAACAGACACTAGTAAAATCCTTGGAGGGAGTGAAAATGCTTTCACAGCTTTTTCCAAGATTACTTGCTTTGCCCTTGCCTGTTGGGTTTTTCAGAAAGAAGTACATTTGTAAAGGAACACTTGTCCTCCACCTTAGAGGTTATCACAAAATCTATATTGGAAACCTCAGTTCAAGCTTCTAGATATTCACTATTATTTTCTATCTCCACTAAGCAAATGACATTTTCCCGACATTTTGCACCCTTTCTTTTGTGTGGAAAATCTAAGTTCAAGTTTTTCCTTGCAAAGAAAGGAAAACATTGTTTTGGTGGTGGTGGTAGTGACCAAATATACAAGAAATTATATCACTAATAATAAATTCCTCTTGATTGGCATCTTTAGATCTCCATAACTTTCCTTTTAAAAGTGGCATGTTCTCGAAAGAAAGCCCTTTTAGATTTTCTTACTCTTTTTTTGTTATTTTTTTATGGAGGTCCCTATATGCCTTTGAAAACAGTAAGACAGAGAGGTATATCTTATATCTGAATGGCTAATAGCTATGGCAACACTCTGAATTGTCACCTGAGAAAACAATAGGATTTTGACTGGCACTTACTCATGAAGGAGCCAGATTGTCCCATGATCACTTTATGTAAATATCATCTTCCTTTTTCACAGCATGTCACCTTCCTGAAATTTTCACCACATTTACATTGTAAGAGATCACTTATCATATCCAGTGCTTCTTCTACAGCTCACAGTTTGTCCACACTTGCAAGTCCATCATCATTAAGTAACACATGAGTTTAATTGTAATAGGTATTCCCAGATATCTCCATGCATTGGCACTTTCACCCATTTTAGATTAATTTATAAGAGCTATTGCTATAAAAGTTCATGTACAGAGAACTCCTCAGCATGATGAGACACACAACAGCATTTCCCTATTCTCTTTACTCTCATGACTCTTAATGCGAAGATAAATATATGTTCATCTTGAGTCTCTGAGAGAACCTTTTTTAAATGAATGAAGCAGAAGAAACAGATTGTTATGCAAATACACAGAATATATTTTGTTTACTACTTCATTTTTTTGATTACATAGTAACATGAAATTTGACAACTTAAAAATAAAATATGCAGTAAAATTAGCCAGAAAAAGCTGGAAATAGCAGTCTCCAAGTAACTTTACAGGATATATATTTTCACTGATGTTTCTAAAAGCTTTGCTTGCTGGTACCCACAATAAAAGCACATAAGAAGTCCTTCTCCTGTAAAGAATCTGAACCCATGATTCCAGCACTCCACAATTACCAGTATGGCTCTTCCCCTATCCCTCCCATTCTTCCCACCACTGGATGGGAAAAATGGTTTATTTTTTCTCTAATGATAAAAAGAGGTTTTATTTCCTTCTTGTACAACCTGAATAGAAGAGATAAACACATATAGTTAGATGAAAGAAAGCATATTGCAAGAAAGAAATTCTTAGTCCTGAATTTAGACACTGGAGCTACTTAATATGAGCAGAAATATCTGTATCAAATATGTGGATTTCCAAAATCTGCCTCTAAAGCCTCCTCACAGTCAAATGTGCACAGAGATGAACAGATTTTAATACCTTTAATTCCTTTTTGTACTTCCTGCTAATTCACCATCAAATAATCAAAATGTGTATTACCTGTTTTCGAGCAATGTTCTGGCACTAGCTAGATAATTAAGAGGATCACAGCCTCTACAAAGTCAAAACGTTTAGCAACTCACTCATCTGGATAAATGGAAAGATAAATTAAAAATCTTTATGGATTCATATGGATGAGGCAACAAAAACCACCTTCCACATACAAGATTTTGATAGAGCTCTGCCAAACCCACCCAGTAAGGTGGGGTTTTTTGTAGCTGTTTGATATTTTGAACTGACTAAAAAGGTAGGAGTTTGCATACTCACCTGATATTTCTTAGATCTATGTGCTGGAACACCCTGAATCTGGAAGCTGGTCAGTAAGACCTGAAAAAGTCTGGATTGTCAAGGCAGACAATTCTCACCTAAAGTGTGGGATTCTTGACAGACATGTCTCAGGGGAACACAGGGAAACACAGTATAAAAAGAGGAAGCAGTTGCAGTAAAACCACTGTCTTTAAAAGCTGTGAATAACATTGATCACCACGTTAATCCAAAGTCTGATTCTAGCAGTCTGTGGAAACACTTTGGAAAACTATGGATTTCTTCCAAGTACTGATAATTAATATTTAAAAGAAAACAGGTCCAGATTTTAAGTGGAACAAGTCACATATATATGGAAGGAAGCAGAGAATCATAGAATTGTCTAGGTTGGAAGGGACCTTTAAGAGCATCTAGTGCAACCATCATCTGATTAAAAAAAAAAACCAAAGAAAACCCCATCATTAAACCATGTCACTAAGCATTATGTCTACCCACCTTTTAAATACCTCCAGGGACGGTGCCTCAACCACTTTCTTGAGCAGCCCATTCCAATACTTAATAACCCCTTCCATGTAAAAAATTTCCTAATATCCAATCTGAACCTCCTCTGGCACAATGTGTCCTATTGCCTGCAACTTCAGAGAAGGGACCAACCCCCACCTCTTTACACCCTCCTTTCAGGGAGTTGTAGGGAATGAGAAGGTCTCCCTTTCAGCCTCCTTTTCTCTAGGCTGAACAACCTCAACTCCCTCAGCCTGTCCTCATAAGACTTATTCTCCAGCTCCAGCTCATCCAGATCTCCCTTCACCAGCTTCGTTGCTCTTTCCTACACCCACTCCAGCATCTCAATATATCTTTTGTAGTAAGGGGCCCAAAACTGGACATGTTACTTAAGGTGGGACCTCACCAGTGCCAAGTACAGAGGCACAATCACCTCCCGAATCCTACTCGCCACACGGTTCCTGATACAGTCCAGGATGCTGTTGGCCTTCTTGGCCACCTGAGCACACTGCTGACTCATGTTCATCCGCTGGTCAGTCAACACCCCCAGGTCCTTTCTTGTCAGGCAGCTCTCCAGCCACTCCTCCTGTAGCATTGCATGGAGCTGTTGTGACCCAAGTGCAGGACCCAGAACTTGGACTTATAAAACTTCATCCCATTGGCCTTGGCTTATCGATACAGCCTGTCCATATTCCTCTGCAAACCCTTTATACCCTCGAGCAGGTTGATACTCCCACCAACTTGGTGTTGTCTGCAAACTTACTGAGGGTGCACTTGATCCTCTAGTCCACATCATTGATAGAGGTGTTAAAAAGAGCCAGCCCCAATACCGTGCCCTGGGGGACACCACTCAGAAGAATCTGAATAAAGTGGTAAGAAGCTGTGGCTTTAATGTAATGTCCTGACACTACTGAGTTAGTTTGCAAACTCTGAAACGCAAAAGTATTTCCAACCAGCTTTGGTTAGATTAATCACTCAACCACAGCCATAAAACCTTGCTTTCTGTTGGTCTGAAGTCTTTCAGCTTTTCTACTTCACATAATATTCAAGGAAAGATAATAATTATGTCATATGCAAATGAGATGACTGAAAAATATGCTTACTTAGCCACAGTGAAGGCATACAGGCTGGACTTGGTGTGCATCATAGTTGGGCAACCCGAGTTATATTTTGTTAGTAGATTAGTTACTCATGAAATAACAGTTTGAGCTGAGTGCAATGAATTGCAACTGAATTTCCTTAATTATTTGGACTCTAAACAGTCCAAAACCACAGATTGTATTATTTCAGAAACAAGCACCAACATTTTTGTTTTGGAGGGAGAACTTTTTTTCTCCATTTTGATCAGCAAAACAGAGTTAGGAACAAAGGTCATATCAGGAATGTGCACTGAAAGATATTGGAGAAACCACTGTTTTTTCATTTACTGGAAACATTACAAAGAGCATAATGGTTGACACAGGTAACTACAGGAAAAGGAGAAACAATTTCATGGTTAAAACAGGGGAATGAAACCACAGAGGTACCTCCTGTTTCACCCAGACTAGTAGTGACTGGTTGCTACCTGGGCTGCTCATTTAATTAACTCCAGATATTGTAAACAAAACTGATGAGAACTTAATTATCAAATAAATGTGCGATCAGTGATCTGAATATTTTAAATTCTCTTTAAACAAATGGACTACAGTGACAGTATGAGAAGCTAGGGCGTCCTGCCTCAGTTTCCTATTTCTGCAAAGACGATATCATCTCTTTTCAGAGAGTTATTATGAAAATGTTTTCAGACACATTCAGGGAGCTTGCAAAGATACTACAAGGATGAGCACTGATGAGCACATAAGGAAATTAATCATTTTATTTCAGGAGCATGTTTTGAATACAATGCAATATGTAATGCTCAGCCCTGCTGTGATTACAAAACAAACAGATTTTGAACCATAACTCTTCTGTGGGATAAATAACGGAAAAACTCCCCAACTGTTGTATGGGTTTGGGCTCTGGACTTGTATCTTCCCGGTTTATTAACTACAAGTGCACAGACAATGTGGTCCAAAGGGCAGTCTGAGAAGTGCTTCTTGATGGAACTGAAAAATGACTGCTCAGGTAGAAGGGAATTAAGTATAACAGCAGTCATATTGGGGTGGATCAAAGAGCTCAGCAGAGTTAGCATCAGTGTGTAGCAGAGGTTTGCAGAAACAGTGAATAGTAATCCTGCTGTACTCTTTGGGTTTCCATCAACTTAAAATGAGAGAGCAGGTGCCTTCACACTAGACACACACACTTCACACACATTCCTATGAATATGTCTATGTTGCTTTTTGAGCCTGAGCAAAACCTGTGGCAATAAAATACACTAAATGACACTGTTTACTAAAACGTTGGATTAAAAAGTGTTCCCATCTATTTGCTTTAGGATGAGAGCACCTGATCTGAGAGTCTGGGCAGAAGAACAAGATGTGCCCACAACACAGATGACGTAATCTACTCTGATGTCCTAGCACATGTCCTTGCCTGTTTTTACTGGCAAATCTTCAAGCCCTGCTTAATCTTTTGATCATTGTCCATTCAGAAAGAACTTTTAGTAAGTTTGATTTTTTTTTAATCCCTGAACTGACCAAAAGTGTTTTCACTTTCACCATTAAAATCACTGCGTAATAGCTCAAAAGCCACTAAAGAGCCACCTGCTACTGAATGAGGAGATATACTACTAAGTGAACACACCAACCACTGCCTTGTGCCATGATGAAGAGTCTCACCTATATAGGACAGAAAACAGTATATAATTATGTATTACACCACAAGGCAAAGATGGGCTAAATAAAAGCCATCCAAACAACAGTAGTTCTTGTGCTTCCTTCCTCTGTAGTGCTTGCCTGGCTTTGTAAATTTAATATTCCTTTAGTATTTGGGGTTTTTTTGTGTACGTGTGGTTTATTATTTTTTTTTCCCTAAGCACACAAGTTAGTGCAGTTTAACAGCAAAGGAGGTCTATGAACGCAGATGTAACATAAAAGCTAAAAAAAAAACCAACTGAAGAGACTTCTTTAAGAAACTGAATAACAGGAAACACAAAGCTTTCTTCCAGGGACAGAACAAATTAAAAGTTTCCTCCGTTTCCAAACTTAGTTATTTCTGTAAGCCTTAACTTTAGACTAATATTTAGAAATCATTAAAATAATCTCTAAAATTTACTATTATTGTATGGCTCACTGGGAATGAAGCATTCAACTGAGAACACATTTCTGAAGGAAAGCAAATTGAAGTGGAGAGCAGGAACAGCCCAATGCTCAATGAATTTTAACATTCTTCAAGGTGGCATCATCTAACTAATTAAACTGATTACATTTGAGAACTCAAAAGGCCTAGAGATAAATTCCTAATCTTGAGTAGTTTTAAAATCCTTGATTATTAATCTGCTAATTGTGTGAAGGCATTTGCTATTAACTTTAGCAGTTCAGAAAGAGAAAACAACCTTTGTCTATTGCTCAAAGCCGTTTTAAATAATAAAGTGAATTTCTAAACTCTGATTCCCACTGCAGCCGTTGAAAGAAAGTAATTGCATTCTGTATCGGAAGGCAAATTTGAAGTTAACAGAAGGATAGTTAAAATTATTCTCAGACTTCCAAATATTAGTTTTTCTAGTTCACATTCCAATGGGAAATATTATTCATCATGAGACACATGTAGGAAGGAATTTAGCCCCAATGTGGTCATGCTCCTCTTTACTGCAGAAGAGAAAATGTTTAACGTTCTTAACCCTATTTACAGTCAAGACTAAAGAAGCACTAATATGACTATGCAGTAAGCAAGCAGTACTATCTGAGTTGTATAAAAATGAGGACAGTGAACAGAAGGACAAAGAGGGAAGAAGGGAGCAGCTGGTACATCTGACTGTTTTAGGTCCCTTCCATATGAACTCAACTCTTCTCCTCCTCTTCTCTTCTCTTCTCTTCTCTTCTCTTCTCTTCTCTTCTCTTCCTCTTCCTCTTCTCAGAAGGAGTAGTAGATTGAACCCAGGTCCTACTCTCTGAAATGTATTTTCCTTATTGCACTATTTCTCTACAAGTTTGTAAGGTAGAACTTAAATTTAGGTAGACCTGTCACATCTCCCTGCTCACAGTGAGTATTTTGTCATGATTTTCCTGTATCAAATACATGTGAAGGGAAAGACAGTTTTGATTTCCCTTTTTTTTTCAGAGTACACTACAGAAAGGTGTGCCCTCTCTTCCTACATGGTTGAAGTCTTCTTTCCACATCTCTCTTCCCTCGGGTCTAAACTGCCAATAACTCAATTCCTTCTAGATATAGCCTTTCTTGCTGAGGGATGAAATAGGGATGGAGGAAATTGGACCCATTTTTATCATTATACAGACTCACATACCTCTTCCAGTAAAGTTCCTACCTAAGTGAAATGGAAAGGGGAATGCTCATTCCATGTGTTTTGCAATTTCCTTTGCCCACACAAATGCCTAGATCTCTGACCTCCAACTCCTCTGGGGTGTTTTCCTTCCAAGGAATAAATAAAAATTCTTGGGCATGGTTGGCCAGACACCTCTGCACCTCTTGGATTTCCAGAAATTGTTTTTTTCTGCTTTCCTAAGCAAAAAGATGTATGCAATTTCATAGAGTTAATTTTTAAATGTGCATCAATTCAGTGAGTATAATACTAAGAAACTCCAAGATAGATACGTTCTTAGGAGTTTTGTGAAACTAGCTGGCTACAGATAACTTATTACATGTCCCATCCCACATCATGACAAAATATGCAGCCCAACTATCCATCATCAGCTCACTATATAAATATGTTAAATACCAATAACAGTTTAAAATCTCTTCTTACAATCAAAAGACATCATTAGAAAAGTTTTAACTGAACTACTTAAATATTTTAGGAACCCTTGCTGACAAGCCAAGTGTGGTTTACAATGGGAATGCAGAGGAATGCACACCATGTGTTCTTGGCTAAAAGTAGTGAGGGTGAAGGGGGTAAGCTAAATAATTTATTCACATTCAGTACTCAAAAAATTATATTCAAAATTATATGGTTATTTAAATGGAAGGGGATATGCTGTTGATCGCTAAGTGAAGAAACTGAACCCTGTGCAAGCTCAAAGCAAATACTGCAGAGAGTTGCCAGCTCTCTGACAATGGTCTATGAAGCACCAGTCAAGGGGTGTACAGGAATTCTTAATATCCACTCTTCATTTTTACTGCAATGACCAGAAGCAGATTTTTTCAACCTGCCAGTCTTTTCAGAGCTAAATCAAAAGATTTGTCCTGACATCCAGCCTTGGAACTGTCTCTGAAGGAGAACAGTGGCAGCCACATGATTTAAATTTTAAAAATTAGTTACCTCGTTAAGTACTAATGTGTGTTCAGCAGGAAGACAATCCTACACAGTGAGAGCGATATGGGCCAGACGATTAAGCTGAACAGCTACCAGAATAAATGTATTCAGTTTCAGCAGGTAAAATTCCTGAGCTAAAGTTTCTGAGTTAATTGTTGTTTTGCTTTTTAATCCCAGTTTGTACTGAAGAATTACTACATAATAGGCCAGGTGAGGCTAGTGAAAGATCAGTGACTGGTTGAGAGAATTAAGCAACATCACCGTTTCTAAAGCAGCTGAACGTACAGGTCCACAGAGGAAAAAAGTGGAACTTGCAGGTGCAAGTAAAGGAAAAAAAAACATTTTCTACCATCTCTTCCGTAGTTAACCAACATTAGTGACCTACAGATACAAGTTTATATGCTCATCAGCCTTTCATCTGTCACTTGAGTAGCTTAATCTGTGACACGAGTGGGGTTCTGTATCACAGTATTTTATGGAAAAAAAAAACCTCCAAAACAGAAAGCCAGAAACCAAACAAAAAGCTTACCATCTAGAAAAAAAGAAGAAAAACAAAACCAACATTCTCAAGTATACACAAGCAAATGTGAATGAAGACAGTCTATATTCATCTTCATGCCATGTTTCCTGAACCTTTCCTAAACTCCGTACTGTACAATATACACAAACAGCTGAAGGGGAAAAAAATTGCTGGAAATTTACAGCAGAAATAAAAGATGCAGATACAGATTCACTTCTGTTATAGCCTTTCTAAGGTTCATTATTTCCTTCTACAGTTCATAAAGAGGCTGTAGGGAGACAGAGTCTCTGATCCTGCAAGAAAAAGCCTAGAATAACAACACAGTGTTTCAAAAACTCTGGCCTTGGAAATAGCAAAACTCACACACAAACCAAATCCACATAAATAAAATAACTTGCAAATCTATATTGATATATTTTATAAGGATTGTTAGACCACAGACTCCTTAGTTCCAAAGCAGCTCTTTTTCCTATGTTAAACATAATGTATTAATAATTAATAATGTGATCTCTGTTATAAACTTGAATTCAGTATCTGTTATAGTACATTATTTAATAAGTAATTATACAGTACGTACTAATGCTTCTCTGGTCAGTATATTGTCTACATTGTGTATACAGTTTCCGTGTATTAAACCACAGAGTACAATATTTTTTGCTTACACGTGTATGANTACCTCGTTAAGTACTAATGTGTGTTCAGCAGGAAGACAATCCTACACAGTGAGAGCGATATGGGCCAGACGATTAAGCTGAACAGCTACCAGAATAAATGTATTCAGTTTCAGCAGGTAAAATTCCTGAGCTAAAGTTTCTGAGTTAATTGTTGTTTTGCTTTTTAATCCCAGTTTGTACTGAAGAATTACTACATAATAGGCCAGGTGAGGCTAGTGAAAGATCAGTGACTGGTTGAGAGAATTAAGCAACATCACCGTTTCTAAAGCAGCTGAACGTACAGGTCTACAGAGGAAAAAAGTGGAACTTGCAGGTGCAAGTAAAGGAAAAAAAAACATTTTCTACCATCTCTTCCGTAGTTAACCAACATTAGTGACCTACAGATACAAGTTTATATGCTCATCAGCCTTTCATCTGTCACTTGAGTAGCTTAATCTGTGACACGAGTGGGGTTCTGTATCACAGTATTTTATGGAAAAAAAAAACCTCCAAAACAGAAAGCCAGAAACCAAACAAAAAGCTTACCATCTAGAAAAAAAGAAGAAAAACAAAACCAACATTCTCAAGTATACACAAGCAAATGTGAATGAAGACAGTCTATATTCATCTTCATGCCATGTTTCCTGAACCTTTCCTAAACTCCGTACTGTACAATATACACAAACAGCTGAAGGGGAAAAAAATTGCTGGAAANTGAACTCCATGTTTGTGCTCCAAGCTGCCAAATTCCACTCCTTTGCAATTCAAAAAGCCCTGAAAGTGTTTCCCTGTGGCACTCTTCCTGAGTTCTCTGAGGTTTATTTGCTCAAGCACCACAACTACCCAATTTCTGCCTTGCTTTTTTGTTTGGTAAATGATGTGTGTCTCACTTCAAGATAGGCAGGTGAAGTTATGCAAATCAAAAGTGTACCTTGTTCTCTTGTGATTATTTCACAGGGATAGCCATGAGCATTGTGTAATGGTTTGTTGTACAAATTATTACTTCCTCTTTAGAAGACTTCGTATTTAAATGTAGATGTTCATTGTGTGTTTTTAGGTCAGGCTTTCATTATTCCAGCAGTGGACTTTTCCATGTACAAATGCAGTGGCTGTACAGAGTCTTTTTTTTTTTTTTTNAGAAAGCCAGAAACCAAACAAAAAGCTTACCATCTAGAAAAAAAGAAGAAAAACAAAACCAACATTCTCAAGTATACACAAGCAAATGTGAATGAAGACAGTCTATATTCATCTTCATGCCATGTTTCCTGAACCTTTCCTAAACTCCGTACTGTACAATATACACAAACAGCTGAAGGGGAAAAAAATTGCTGGAAATTTACAGCAGAAATAAAAGATGCAGATACAGATTCACTTCTGTTATAGCCTTTCTAAGGTTCATTATTTCCTTCTACAGTTCATAAAGAGGCTGTAGGGAGACAGAGTCTCTGATCCTGCAAGAAAAAGCCTAGAATAACAACACAGTGTTTCAAAAACTCTGGCCTTGGAAATAGCAAAACTCACACACAAACCAAATCCACATAAATAAAATAACTTGCAAATCTATATTGATATATTTTATAAGGATTGTTAGACCACAGACTCCTTAGTTCCAAAGCAGCTCTTTTTCCTATGTTAAACATAATGTATTAATAATTAATAATGTGATCTCTGTTATAAACTTGAATTCAGTATCTGTTATAGTACATTATTTAATAAGTAATTATACAGTACGTACTAATGCTTCTCTGGTCAGTATATTGTCTACATTGTGTATACAGTTTCCGTGTATTAAACCACAGAGTACAATATTTTTTGCTTACACGTGTATGAACTCCATGTTTGTGCTCCAAGCTGCCAAATTCCACTCCTTTGCAATTCAAAAAGCCCTGAAAGTGTTTCCCTGTGGCACTCTTCCTGAGTTCTCTGAGGTTTATTTGCTCAAGCACCAC
>VXBJ01004701.1:19481-44028 GCA_013400055.1 Nycticryphes semicollaris
AGTGGCTGTACAGAGTCTTTTTTTTTTTTTTTTTAATAGTATCAACAAGTTTTGACAGAGATGATGTGACAGGACGAGTTCTCTTTTCAATGTGATGAATAAGAATATTTGGTGAAGTGTACAAATGCCACACAATTGCTAATACAAATTTGGGATTAAAAAAAACCCAAACTGGTACAATCACCATTTTATGGGTATTTTGCTGTTGTCCATTAACCCTCTCTGAGCTGATAAAAAGAGGTTTTTAATTTAAAGCTGATAGAGGCAGATACTAGATTCAATACTATTTACATGTACAGTACGACACTATCACTACTATTGATTTATTCTGAACTTTTAGGACCTATGAAGCAATAAAAGATGCAAGAGATTATTTCTTTCATAGATGGTAATCATCTGAAAGCAGCAAATTCTTCCTGAAATTTGAAGCTCTTGCTAACATGTCACGGAAACCAGCAAGACTGCTTATAGTAAGTAAAAGTACGCTTAGGTTTAAAACAAGAAGTCATTCTACAAAGTTTTTAAGCAAACCTATTTTGATAGCCCCATTCCATAGGGACTTGAATTGTTTGAAGTTTGCTTGCTGCCATAGCAAACAATAGAACTAGGAGGACAAGGAATAACAGAAGAAACACTGTCAGAAAAAGAAAAAAAAAAAAACCTTACATGAAATTTAATAATGTATTGCAAGTGTGTCTGGTGGAATACGCATGGAAGAAAAAGATGAATCAAATGAGATAAATATTCTTAATGAGTGCTGGAGAATGCTATGCAGAAGCTAGTTTAGATAACACCTGTGCTAAGGAAGTGTCTTTTAAAAAGACAGAGCTGTTGATGAAATACATTTGAACCATACAATTCTATCATTGCCCAGAAAGGAGCCTTAAAATGATCTGAAGAAGGACTGGTGAGCATCTGACACTTCCCATAAGTATTTTTTCAAACTGATGTCTTTTATTGTGCTCGCAATCACCTTCTACATAAAATTCTTTATTCTTTCACTTGGAAATGAAAGGCCATTGTTCTCTTTCTTCTTCCCCACCCATGACTTTTCTTCTCTAAACAACAAACTAATAGATAACGCTAAAAATAAAATCAAGTTGAAGATTAGAAAGATATTCTATTCTATCGCTGTCTTGAGCTCACCTTCAAAACCACTTCTAAAAAATCTTTTATTATGTTAGTACATCTTGTATTGATACCATTCCCTACTGAAATGTAGATGACAATAGCATTTTTGAGCATGTTTAAACTGGTCTTTTTCTTTTTTTTCCTATCAGTTCTCAAGCTTACACCATAATTGCACAAGACACCTAAAGGCACAGCCATATGTTATGGACACTCTCTCTTCCAGAGTGATCAGCAACCTTCAGCTTTGCCTCTCACAGTCCACCTATCACATTCGACATCCATGATAACAGACATCCTGCCTGTGTCTCCCAGCTTAATTAGGAGTGTCATTCTTCTGGACTCAGACACTATGCTGTGAAACTGTAATGAGTCTAACGCATGTCTAAAGCCATCATCTTCACAACAGACTCAGAAATACATCATTATCATAACAGGTCAACTATATCCTTGTTCTCCATATGATTTAATTGTAACCGCTACCCTTTATGCAACATGCTGGAGGAGTTATATTCACCAGCTCAGTGTTAGCAGGGCCTCCTGTCAGCATCATTAGCAGAGGAAATGTAAGGTGAATACGGACTTCATGTGGATAATGAGCATGCTGAAAAAAGTAACTTTGGCAAAGAGCGGCATTGCTTCTGAAACGTGTCATTGAATAGGTCTTTTAGTATCTCCATTAGCAATCTTGCTGGTGATACAAAGCTGGAGAATGTTATCGATACTGAGGCAGACCGGTATACTAGAGGAATAATTGGATGAACTCAAGGAATGCAATAATACAGACGTGATAGCATTTAGTAGAACAACACGTCAATTCTCAATATCTAGGGATTAATGAATCCCTCTAAGCTATGGGCTAAAAGACCTAATCAATCCATACTTTCCATACTCCATGAAAAAGCCAAGTGGCATGCTAAGGATGTATTGCATGAGGTATTTCTGGTAAAGATGCAAAACCCTGAATATCTTTCTATAAGATCTTGGTGAGCTCTCATCTGGATCATTATGTACAGACATGGTCACTATAAAAAGTGAATTAAAGTATACACAAAGGAGTAGAGAGCTTACCGCTTACACAGAAGTCAGAATAACTGTTCAGATAGAGCAACACTAAGAGCATAGCACATTTCTGTTAATTTCAGCCACTGTTCTTTCTTGATGTTTTTCCTACATGTTTAAAGTATCAGTACCAATACAAGTACTCATGAATGTAAATTATTTATACATTGAAGTCCAAAAATTGGTAAAGGTGACTACATATTACTTCAATGGTATTACTGACATTACTAATATCACATTTAGAAACTGTTGGATTACCAGTCAGTACACATCCAGTTCCAACTGCCCTGCACCACTGTGGCAGGGAGGGTGGAACTAGATGATAGCTAATGTCCCTCCCTTCCAAACTAGACCACTCTATGATTCTACGGTTTTAACCAAATCAAGTGGTGGCAGGACTGTATTTCCTTTATGTCAGTTAGAGCAAATGGTATAGAATTAATGTCAAACACACAACTGCAAAAGGAGCAGGTCTGTATCTGAGTATAATTTTGCTTCTGAGCTGGGAAGTTCTTATCTGGAACCAAAAACCTTGAACTTGTATTTTCCGTGTGTTCAAAATTACGGTCCCATGTTTTAGAGAATACAGCCTTACATTTGAAGTTATATGAGCAAAAAAGTCTTCAAAACCTCTACTCCCAAGCTGTTTTATTAATCACAGAATCATAGAATCATTCAGGTTGGAAGAGACCCTTGGGATCATTGAGTCCAATGATCAACCACACTCTACAAAGTTCTCCCCTACACCATATCCCCCAACACCACGTCTAAACAACTCTTAAACTCATTCAGGGGTGGTGACTCAACCCCNCTCCCTACTTCTCCTGGTCACACTATTTCTAATACAAACGAGGATGCCATCGGCCTTTTTGGCCACCGGGGAAACTGCTGGCTCATGTTCAACCGCTTGTCAATTAGAACCCCCAGGACCTTTTCTGCCAGGCAGCTCCAGCCACACTTCCCCGAGCCTGTAGTGATGCATGGGGTTGTTGTGGCCCAAGTGCAGGACCTAGCACTTGGCTTTGTTGAAGATCATACAGTTAATGTTGTCTCATCCATCCAATATATCCAAGTCTCTCTGTAAAGCCTCCCTATCCTCATGCAGATCCACACTCTTGCTTAACTTGGTGTCATCTGCAAACTTACTGAGGATACATTCTATGTCCTTATCAGGATCATGAATAAAGATGTTAAACAGAAATGGTCCCAACGCTGAGCCCTGAAGAACACCACTCGTGGCTGGCTGGACTTAACTCCATTGACCACCACTTTTTGGGACCACCCATCCAGCCAGTGTTTGATCCAGCAGATCGTACGCTCATCCAGGCCATGAACAGCCAGTTTTTCCATGAGAATTCTATGGGGAACACTGTCAAATGTTCTTCGAAAGTTTAGGTAGACAATATCCACAACCTTTCTCTCATCCAATAATTGGGTCATCTTGTCATAGAAGGAGATCACGTTCATCATTGATGCTGTTATTACAAAGAAATGGTTTAATCAGGCAACTGGTAGCCATGTAAGGAGAAATGTAGCTGGTGCAGGTACTACAATCTTCATTTTACATTACGGAGAAAGTGGAGTTACTCCTACTCAAGGTTTCCATAACTCCATATCATATGCAAAGAACACCTGCACCTGCAAAGAACAGCCTAATGAAATACGTTTTTTTACCCTTCCAGTCTTCTCTAAGCCAGTTGATTTTGATCAAGGGCACACATCTGCATTTCTTGGCAAATAAACAGCTAGTCCTTGTACGGACAGCAGACCTAATCATTAGCTTTCTAGTTGCATGGGATACAGGCATGCGTGCTACTTAAACTTCACAAACAAGGCTTACAAAAACCTTTCAATTTCAGGATTGATGACAAAGCAACTCAAATCAAAACTTTTTGTGCTCTTCCTAAAATTCTACCTCCCAGAATAATTTCACTCCTTGCAAACAAAATGACAGAATGCTGACAGCACAGGAATTACTTTTAAAAGACCTCTCAGAAACTTGACATAAGGCTACCATTGAATGCAATGGTCATAATAGACAGTTATTTCCATAACCTCCTTCCATACACATACCAAACCCCTAAAATAGATATGACTGTCATAGCAAATCAACTATTGCTGCTTGCATGTATACAATAACACTTAGAGGGTTTACACTTCCGAAAATGACACCTTTAACTTACACATCGGTTATTTAGCATTTATAAAATAGTACTTCTGCTTCAGACACGATGCTGTGGTTCAACCCCTAGGCAACAACCAGGATCATGCAGCCATTCACTCACTTCCTGTGAGAATTGGGAAAAAAAAAGGAAACCTTGTGGGTTGAGATAAAGACAGTTTAATAGAACAGTAATAGATGAGAAGTAATAACAACAACAATAATGATAAAAAGAATATGCAAAATGAGTAATGCAATACAATTGCTCACCACCCAATGGTCAGTTGCCCAGCCCATCCTAAGCAATGATCACAGATTCCTGTCCCTCAACCAACACTGTTTATCTGCTGAGCATGAGGTCTATGGTATGAAATATTCCTTTGGCCAGCTTAAGCTCTCTATGCTCCCTCTCAGATTCTACAGGAAGCTGAAAAAGCCCTTGACTTACTTAGCAACAAAGAAAACAACATGTCTTATAAACATTTTCTTCCTAAATCAAAGACACAGCAGCTACTAGAAAAATTAACTCTATCATAGCTGAGAACAGGAAACATGACTAGCAGAAGTAACTAAAATTCACTTAGTGATTTCCATCATAAAAAGCCAGAAATCCAACATTTCAAAGTGGAAAATTTTACTGGGTATTTACTTTATTCACTTCATGTACTCCCACATGTGACTAGAGAATTGTACAAAAAGCACACTCAGACTATTAAATTCCTCTCATTTTTTTGACATCTCAGCCCTCAGGTGACCAAGACTATCAGTTTACTGAAAGGCCAAGAATAAGACAATGAGTCCTACATATTCATAAAGACACAAATCCTTCCTTGCTCCACTGTGAAGAATGAAATAATTCAGAATTTCATTTATTAGGGTAAGTATGTTTTCCCTAAATGAAGAAAACAAGAAAAAATAATAGTTAAGAATAATTTTTTCATACCTATAAACATGGCTGGAAACAAGAAAAAACAGCTAGTTGCTAATTAGACAATTCAAACAAACAAGAAAAAGGTAATTTCATACAGAAATAGATTGTGCCATTTGGGTATTTTATATGCTGGTAAGATTTCTAACAGAAACCTTAAGCAGTACAGAACACCTAGCAAAACACTATAGGAATTAACAAAAGCCACTTGGCTGTTCAATAACATGACAAGCATCTCTGATTTTACACAGATGAAACAGGCTGGTGATCTTTTTATGACAGTCCCTCCCTCCTGCTGATTCACGGCTTATAAGTACTTGGCAAAGGGCAGCTTTCAAATTTCCTCCCAGGATGCTATTCCAGCTCCTTCTGTCCCAGTAAACACCCTTCACATTTCATTACCACACCAAGAATGTGTGTGTTTATGTGATGAAAAAGGAAAGGAAAAGGAACCAGGGAGAAAGGAACTAAAAAGAGAAGAAAGCAGAAAGTACAGAATGGAAAATCCTGGCACAGGTCTGTACCTTCCAGCACAGCCCCGAGCTAAAAGTAACATTGGGATGCTTTTTTGGAGATGACACAAACCTGTATAAGGCTGTGTCCTCTGCATTGCCCTGTTCCTCCAGGGAAGTGCAATTTGCCTTTGGCACAAACTGTACTGAGCACCATTGCCTGTTGCTCCAGCAGCCCTGGACCAACGTAACACAGAAAAGGGGATAAATAGGTCCAGCCTCTCTGCTCTGCGTTTATAGAGTATGCTGGGCTGTGACAAAATGAGTTTTCATACTCAGCCCATATAATGCACAGTCTTATTCACTCTGCTGTGCCTATGTGTGTGCTCACATTCTGATTTAAAAACAAAACAAACAAAAACCCAAACACAACAAACTGAAGAAACCTGCCTGCCTCTAAAGCTTCCCTGTGTGTGCCACGACACTTCAGCTCTCTGTTTTAAGTGATGACCTGCTGCACACAGACTATTTGCAGATGTGATGGATCCTACAGCAGTACTGCAATCTTCCATACCTTTGACTAATTAACAGGCATGATGTGCATAAGTCAAAGAGCATGCTAAATATCGTCAAATATTTTTTCCAGGTGTTATAAGATAATGCTAATAGTTATGTGCACTTAAGAGACAGCAAATGCTATTTGTACTCTCCAGCTTATTTTCCTGTTTTCATCAGGCAATTTTTTTTTTAAGCACATAAAAACACCTACATGTGCAAGATGCACAGAAAACTATTTAGACTGGGTCTGTGCTGCCCAGGGTTCCTCAGGTAGATCCAGAGGCAACAAAATCCACATCGGCCTAAAAGAAGCTAGGACACAGCAGCACAGGCTGCGTTGGTATGGTACTACTTTTTGACTGCATTATGCTACACCTCATGCACATGCAGGCTTACACTGGGGCAGCCAGCACTAACCAGCTGTGACTGAAAGTTTCTATCATATGTGGGTCACTCTCTTCTAACTCTTTTTTTTGACAAAGTCTTTCAAGAAGAGGGTTTTGACTTTGGTTTATTCCCCTAGCACTTCCACAGGCCTTCACCAGTAGCTTGAGTCAGTCTAGTTCAAAGCCACCTAATTCTTCTCTGGCTGCACAAGAAGCCGAGGGACTGCACAAGGCAGGAGATTTACTAGAAGCAAGGGATGTAAAGCGTATGAGCAGATACAAGAGTTTTTATTCTTGAAAGTTCGACCCCAAGTTATCAGTACGCAAACACGACCTGGGAAATACATGCACCTATAGTCCCTAAGCAGGCTGCAGGGAACCACATGATGGTTTCTACCACCTGTTGCTCTGAGTAATGAATTATCTATATGGTTTAATAGTCATGCAGTATGTCTCCATCATGCAAAATACTTTACGAACACAAACCAAAAAGTATTCCCAGATGGAAATGGTTAGAGTCCCAAGATATGATTCCTATCCAGGTAAAGGACATTTTCATCAATTACTCTGGTTTGAATATTTCCATTCCAATGAGGACCATCCCACAAACCTAACCAGTATTTCATTAGAGCTGACTTTTATTCAGGTCAGAGTCTATTTTCATAAGCTGCCACGCTGGACAATGGAAATGTTGTAAGTCTTCCCCAAAATCTATAACAGCTGTATAACCTTGAGCCCCACCTGCTGGTACCTGATCTGTTAACAAACAAAGGAAGGTATCCTTTGTCCTATAGGGGAATGCCATCAAAGCTCTTATGTACAAGCCTACCAAACTTACTTGTAGATTCAATTGGTAGTGTGGGTTTATTTCTTAAGAGATTTATTTCATCCTCAAATACATGTTTGTAGTACACAGTCACAATTATTTCTGAATAAAACTGAAAAAGAAAAAAAAAACCAGCATGGTTATTTTAAGGACTGCATTAACTTATAAAGCATTCAACTTACTCTTTAAATGCCTAAAATGATATTATTATTGTCTATACCATTAAGTTTTCCTTTGATTTCTCTATCATTTTGGTGATTCTGTTGTCCTTAGGCTTTTCTGCTGGAATAGTCCCCAACTGAAATGGTGCCAGATGATTTAGATCCTCTTGTGGCAATACTAGTAAAAGAAAACACATCATTCCCATTTCAGATAGCCACATCACTGCTAAATAGAGAAGACTGTCAAGTTAAACAAGCCGCTGCTGAAGTGCAGCCAAAAATCGAGCTTCCATCTAAAAACCAGCAAAGGGAATACTGAAATGACTGGGTCTTTGTTCACAAACCTGAGAAGGAAGGTATGCATTTTCTTTTAGGGTTAAATATACTCAGATTTTAGTAATTTTATTTAGTTTTGTATTATTTGATGAAATATTTGAAATACCTTGATAATCACAACGACCTCAGTGAGACACCATTGCACTCAGGAAATACTGAATTCTTATGGTGTTGCTAAGAGAGTATCCACCATATTTATGAAGTCGTGGCAGTCGGTGAAGTTCCCGCTCACTGGAAAAGGGGAAACGTAACCCCCATTTTCAAAAAGGGAAAAAGGGAAAGCTCAGGGAACTATAGACCTGTCAGTCTCACCTTTGTGCCCACCAAGATCGTGGAGCAGATTCTCCTGGTATGTACACCAACACATGAAAAATAAGGAGGAGACTTGTGACAGCCAACACGGCTTCACTAAGAACAAATCATACCTGACACATTGGGTGGCCTTCTACAACAGTTACAGCAATGGTGGGTAAGTGAAGAGCAAATGACATCATCTACCTGGATTTTTGCAAAGCATTTCACACTGTCCCACATCTCATCCTGGTCTCTGAACTGGAGAGACATGAATTTGATGGATGGAACACTTGGTGGATCAGGAACTGGCTGGATGACCACACTCAAAGGATTGCAGTCAACAGCTCAATGTCCAAGTGGAAGCCAGTAAGGAGTGGCACTCCTTAGGGACTGGTACTCGGATCAGAGTTATTTGACATCTTTGTCAGAGACAGGGACAGGGGGATAGAGTTTATCCTCAGCAAGTTTGTCAAAGACACCAAGTTGTGCAGAGTGGTCAACATGCCTGGGGGAAGGGATGCCATCCAGAGGGACCTGGACAGGCTTGAGAGGCAAGCCTGTGGGATCTTCAGGAAGTTCAACCAAGCCAAGTGCAGGGTCCTGCACCTGGCAATCCCAGGCACAAATACAGGTTGGGCAGAGAATGGCTGAAGAGCAGCCCTGAGGAGAAGGATTTGGGAGTGCTCATTGATGAGAAGCTTGACATGAGACAGCAGTGTGCTCTGGCAGCCCAGAAAACCAGCTGTATCCTGGGCTGCACCAAAAGCAGAGTGTCCAGCAGGTCACGGGAGGTGATTCTGCCCCTCTACTCTGCACTTGTGAGACCCACCTGGAGTATTGTGTCCAGCTCCAGAGTCCTCAGCCACAGTAAGGATATAGAGAAGTTAGAGTGAGTCCAGAGGAAGGTTACAAAAAAAGATGAGAGGGATGGAGCATGTCTCTGTTGAAGAAAGACAGTCTGAGAGAGTTGGGATTGCTCAGCCTGGTGAAGAGAAGGCTCCAGGGAAACCTTGCAGTGGACTTCCAGTCCTTGAAGGGGGCCTACAGGAGAGTTAGGGAGAGACTCTTGATGAGGGATACTAATGATATTAAGAAGAATTTCTTGACTATGAGGGTGGTGAGACGTTGGAACAGGTTGCTCAGACAAGTTGTAGGCAGATGAGGGCTACATCACTGGAGGTGTTCAAGGTCCCTTCTAACTCTAACAATTCTATCATTCTATATTTAGCGTAAGTTCTCATCTCTTCTTTGTTCTTTGCATTTCATGAGGAAAAACAGCTTTATCTTTTTGTGAGAAAATACATACTATATGTATTTGCTTCCTTCTGGAGATAGTAATGGAAGTCTGTAAATTCATTTGCTTCAAGAATTTCCTCTATTATGTTACTCAGTAGTTTTAATTGCAAATTTTAAGCTGACTCACTATATACATCTAATTATTTTAAAACAAAAAAATGCATGCAATTCTAGTGCAGAAAATTACTATTTCTGTTTAATGGAAGCCTGTAATCAGCATGATTTACTTTATTCCTCCTAAAAAACTCTGTAGCTTTGAAGTTAATGAAACAAATTGGAAATGGCTTAAAAATAACTGTAACACAGCTGAAATCAACAGAGTATATTTAAAACCTCTGATTTAAAAGGGCAAACTTGAAACCTGTTGGTCTTGATAGTCAAGAAACAACCCCTTCAGTTGGGTTAAACCCCAACTAAACTTGAAACTATTCTATGTGTCTAGCAATTTGATAGTTTTACTTGTATTTACTAACTTCAGTGACTGCAGGAAGGGGGAAACACTATCAAGAACTCAAAAAGAAACAGGAGGAAGTATATTCTCTTAGATTTGTCAAAGGTTACATTTCCCTTTTCTTCATTGAAATACATGATTTCAATAATTTTAGTGAAAATCTTATGAACACAATTCTGATTCATCTCCAACTTAACACACAGGAACACAATATCATTACCAAAGGTGGGGGGACAAACAAACAACAACAACAAAAAAAAACCTAGTCTAAACAAAACTAGAGTCCTACAAAGGAGGAGAAGGACATTCAGTTTGGCTTGAGAAGGATCCCGCTTCTACACACATTTTCATAAGCTCCACAGATGACTCCTCCATGTCACTAATCCTTCCTTCTGTTTAATTTCAAAAGTCATTCCAGTGACCACAGCACAAGTATCATCAGTAAGACAGGGTTGATATATTCTGTTGTGATCCTGGCTGTACACAATCATCATGTAGTCTCTATCTGGAGCATATTAATGAATTCAAAAATACAGATGACCTAGAAGAGATGTTGCTCCATCTTGGTCCATGAAAACACGGAGTTCTACCTTAAGAAGTGCCTTGAATGTATAGGAGTCATCTATGGTCATTGTGGAAACCATATAAAATGCCTCTAGTTGATGCCCCAATCTCAAGATCAGAGAGGTTTTCTCCCAGGGGGATCTTACAGTAGGCATCTGCTGATGAACTCTAAACCAAAACAATGAGGTAATGAAGTAATACTTTGGTCACTTCAGCAAGCTTTGGATCAACAGAACCTGGTTCTTATAGGTGAAGCCAACTACCCAGACATTTATTTGAAGAACAGTACAGCAGCTCACATCATACGTCAAGCTCCTGGAATGCATAAAGGACTGCTTCCTCATACAAATGTTAGATGTGCCCAGCAGGAATGAGACGCTGCTGGACTTGCTACTCACAAACAAAACAACCTGCTTTGCAATGTCTCAGTTAATGACAGCCTTGGCTGCAGTGATCACAATATTGTGGAGATTGAGATCCTGATGAGAATGCTGAAGGTTAGTAGTAAGACAAAGGTTTTAGATGCTAAAAGAGACAACTTCAGCTCCCTCAGAGCCCAGCTGGGAGAGGCTCTGTGGGAAGTTTCCACGATGGATAAAGGAGGTAGCAAGCGCTGTGAGTTTTTCAAAAATGCTCTCCTGGAAGTACAAAAAAGTTCATCCCTTTTAAACCTAAGGGACGTTGCCTTGGCCTAACCGCAAGCTTCTGAGTCTGCTCAAAGCCAAAAGAGAAGGGTATCAGAGATGGAAAAGTGGAAAAATACTTGTTAAGAACCGCAAGAGCACTGCCAGGGTCTGCAGAGATGCAGTTAGAAAAGCAAAAGTTCAGCTCATGTTGAAACTGGCCAGAAATGTCAAAAACTACAAGCAAGGGCTCTTCAGGGACATAAACAACAAGCAGAGAGAAACAGATGCTCACGAATGGTAGAGTATAAATGATTATGAGAAGCAAACATTAGCAAAACACTTTCCTGCATGTACTAGTCATTATT
Organism: Nycticryphes semicollaris; assembly: GCA_013400055.1. Classification (NCBI taxonomy): domain Eukaryota; kingdom Metazoa; phylum Chordata; class Aves; order Charadriiformes; family Rostratulidae; genus Nycticryphes; species Nycticryphes semicollaris. The sequence goes on from VXBJ01004701.1 coordinate 31,076, forward strand.
TTTGTACCAACCAAATTTTGTGCAATTCATGCCCCCAAAAGAAAACAGGGGAAAGGAGCAGCAGATGCTTTAAGGTGCTGTTCTGTGTCAAAAACCTGCGGCCAAACTCTCAGCTGGTGGAAGACAGAGCTGCTCCAAAACTGCCTGAGAACCAGGCTCTGGCTTTCAACCAGAAGCAAGAAGGGCTTTTTCTGAAAACAGCAACTGCTGACAAAAGGCTAAGGAGACAGAAGCTTAAATAACCTTACTTTTACCTGTCTGGTTTATTCTCTCTGCGTCTCCGTTATCACAATTTCTAAAAAGCTATTCTGCTATTTTGCTTTTTCAGTAGGACTTAACAAAAACATTAGCCTATGTGAGATCTCTGCTCCATTTAAATTTTACTCTGACAGCAAATAATGTCCACTTTAAATCTATTTACAATCTCAGATTTTAAAATGCTAGGGAGAAAATAAGAATGTTACGTTCCAGTCAGGTCTCCTCACTAACTTTCCTCAAAAAGCTGGGTAAAAAAATTACAAATATTTTAATGTGGTTTATTTATAGCTATAGCTGAAGACCAGTCTTTTTTATTTTTAAAAGGAAATAATAATTTCAACTGTTTCAAGAATTGAGCAACTGAGAGTACAGTTTCTTGAACACACTATCTCCTCCTCCGCTTGTGCAAACAGGGGACATAATGTAAAGATATTCTCTCTTTCACAGTGTTCCATTATTGTGTAGTGTTAACACATGCAGCTTTGTTAATACTATTTAAGCATAAAATATTTTGAAAGTGGGAGCTAGAGAAAAACGTGTAGCTCTTCATCTTCCTCTGATAGCACACAGATTCTGCAAATAGAGCACAAATGTGAGTCAGGGTCCCACATCAAATTAACTCACAAGTCTGGATTCCCACTTGACAATTCTGACTCTGCACTTACAAAATTGATAGAGATCTGTTTTTACAAAAATGCTCCTATATAGTCTCAACTGCCAGTAAGTATTTCATGTTCCAAAGAAGCTGTGCTGTTTGTTTTTTAGTGAGGACGGAAACAGACATTTTGCAATTATGACAGTTAAAACCAAAGAAACAAACAAGTTTTACTGATGGGGACTGATGACCTCTATTTGGCCTAATTTAGCAGACCAGTGCCTCAAAACTACCAAGATTTGCTGCCTATCACAGCTTTTTCCAGAAAAGTTCTTCTTCTCATGCAGGATAAATTGGACCTCACTAACATTGCCTGACAATCACACTCCTGTCTTTCTTTCTCTCATGAAACATGCTGTGGTACCCAATGAGTTCATTGAATGATTACACACGGTCATCTAGAACATTCATGGATATTGCCTAAAATAAATAATTTTTTAAGTCAGTGCAATTAAATCATCCACCAGACTGCATTTTGAAGGTTGATGATACTGGTATGATCTGCATGCAATAATTATGCAGCCTTTCTATTCTGCGTAATATATTATTTGCATTGACGGTGTTAAAAAATATTTATTTTTTTTCACCCCATTTTTCCAAATGACTTACACTTTGAACTTCATGAACTAAACACAGAATGATCTCTCAGTAGATTACATGACTTGTCCCAGGACTGCAGTCACCTAATTATCTAGATTAGGTTGGAGTAATTACAGATCAAGGCATCTGGATCCATGGAAACCTGTGCAGACCAAGAGGCCATGGCAGCATGGAGGGCATACTCTCCTGCATACTTTTGAAGGAAAAACATGCACCAGAGCTAAGACTGGAATGAATTTGGTTTCTTCTCCAAAATCTTTGTAGCAGATTCATCACTTCTTGCTCAAACTTCCATTTCTCTCTCTGTCAGCTCAAGCAGAGTAGCTATAATGTAGATTTTTCTTCCAAACACTGCTGACTAGAATCAGCTGGATGTGTTCAACTAGATGATTAAAAAAAATCTGTTAGGCATAAGTTTTCCCTTTTCACCACTTAATTAATGTATTTTCACTCCACAGAAAAGGTGACAGCTCTTCCTAACGTGTGCTGGAATTTCTGGACAAGAGAGATTTGAATAAAGAACAAAGATTAATCTTCAACTTCTCCAAGAAACACACTAACAAGTAAACTGCTCCCCCAAAGTCCTCGGTGACCTTGATTTCCTGCCAGTATATGATGGATCCTGAATTACAATAGCTTATATGGAACAAAAATAAAATTGCAATACTGACCACCATTACTTTGCTCACCACGCAAGGGGTGAGTAAGGAGTAACACTGGGTGATGTTCTGCCAATTTTTTTCCTTAATTATACCCATAAGACACAGCCTTTCCTATCCACTGGCACAGCTAATCATCCCAAGTTCTCATCTGCTTGAGTTTGTATTAATTTGTCATCTTTCACTAATGCTTTTAGAGATGGAATGGTGACTTTCCAAATGCTATTGTGGAGCATTACACAAGACTTTTGTTTTCATCACTGTAATTTCTTACCTCCATTTGCTCACTCTGTCCTATCACATCCAACCCTTGTCACTGTTCTGTATTTCTGAAGCTTTTTGAAAGGATATCTCTAAACGTATCATCTCTTACTCAGTAGCAAGAAGCCCAGCTGAACCTTCCATGTATTTGAAAATTCATCGCCAAAGCACTTTGTGTTTCATTCTCTCCCCCATCACCCTTTGGCTTTGGAAAGACATTTTTGAGAAGTTCAGCAAAGCTGCCTTTCATCTTCTCTAAACCTATCTTTAAAACCCTTCTTGTCACACCATATTGCTGACCTTTAATCACACCAGGGAATCACAAGGTCTATAGTCACTTTGACCATCACAGTCTCATAATTCATTAGGCTCCATCTGTGTTCAAGCAGTATTTTCTCTAATCTTAAAACTGCGAGGTTTGGGGATTGGGTTTTTTCTGGGCATTGTCAGCTACATCCAATTCCATGGTGCCAGCCAATATATCACTAGACACTGTGAGAACAGAATTAGGCAGATTTACTTAACCATGGTCTTTAAAGATTTACCATGAAAGCTTTTGCCGTGCCACTGGTTCTGCTGCCATTCAATGCACATTCTTACAAAAAGAAAGAGACATACTACTTACCCTAAATATCACCCTTAACATTTGCAGAGCAATTCCATGCTCTAGGTCAGAAATTATAGGAACAGCAATAGGATGCTTGCACAACTGGACATCAAGCAGCAGCTCAAAAATAAAACATAGCCTCCTTATTCTTGCAGTCAGATGCACTAAGGAGTAACAGAAATCAGCAATAGTCCTGCTGCATCTAACCATCCTGCACGCATTATGCCTCCAGTGCCATATCAGCAGCACGGTTACTATTTCAGGACCCTAATGAAAAAGTTCAACTAGAAAGTGTGCCCTTAATTTGGGGCTCCCACACTGCGGTACCTTTGGCTGGAAGAGAACACTTGTGTAAGCATTAGAGGAGAGTTGAGGAATCTGAATGTTAACCCAAAAGTAATCCTTAGTTGATGATTTCTGTGATAAAGAGTGAAATGTTTTCATCTCCGAATGTGTTCTCCAGAATACACAGAATTGCAAGATTGTGCCTTTTTTATTCCAAACTATATTGAGCACTCTCAATTTGTAATGAAGGCAATCAAAGGCAAGGAAAACTGCCCAGCTTATTCAACCAACATGTCTTCATTTTTCAAGTAAAAGAAACATTTCATACCAAGCTAAGAGAAACATAGCTCATGATCAATGATCAGTAACCAAGACTGCTTAATTTATGCATATTTTTATTTCTCCTTTTATGCAAATTGCCACATACTGATCAGCTGTGTTTACACACCGCTTTTATTAATAAACTAGTGCAAGGTACATTCATTTTACTGGCTAATTTGCTTGAAACTAATTTCTTGAGGCAGAGCCCAGTGAACTGAAGAGCCTATAGTTTTTGTGAAAAATATAATAGCCCTTCCCATTAGTTTTAAAGATCAGCTGCTTTATTATACAAAATATCTAATTTCTTACCTCATCCAAGAAACAGGGAGGTTTTAAATTAGATAATTAATTATTAGAAAATGTCTGTTCTTCCCCCAGAGTGTAACCAAAATGAATCACCAATTCAGTCATTTTAATTTCTTCCCTTAACACTCATATCAGCAGAGTTGTTAAACTATTTGCATGATCACTGAATCTTAAATCTATAAATCTCATCATCATAGCAGGAGGTTTTCATCTGAGTTCTCTTGTGCCAAATCCAGATTGCATTTTAAAATGCAGACTCATAATTTCATTCCAATATGCTTGAAAGTTGTGGTTTTCTGTGACAATCTGGAAATTGGACATTTCTATTATTACCATCTCAAGAAGGATAGTGTTCAAGAAGAAATTCTACATACTGCTACTCATTTTTTCCATTTGTATTTCATAAACAAACATAAAGGGAAGTTAATAACGGAAGTAAATCTTTGTTTCTGGGTTCTAACTGCCAGCCCATACAACTGCAAGACTATAAAGTGAAAACTGCAAAACAAAAGAAAACAAAACCTGAACACTGAATATTGCAGCTTGCTTAATGTTGCTCAGTCTACTTTATTAATGATAAGCAACAATTACAAAGTAAATGAGCAAATGAAACAAAAAAACACCAGATGTACCCTGTAGGTCATAAGATTTTATTTTTGCTAGCGTCTACATAGAATAAAATCTTATTCCTTACACTGAAAGGCAAAAAAGAAAAAAAAAATCCCTATTCTGCAGATGGCTAATTGAACAACACTCTTAATCTCATGCGCTACTCAAAATGGCACTTACAAGGCATATAAGTCATAGAATCATTTTGGTTGGAAGAGACCTTTAAAATCTTCAAGTCCGATCACTAACCTAGCACTGCCAAGTCCACCACTAAACCATGTCCCTCAGCAACCTATCTACATGTCTTTTAAATACCTCCAGGGATGGTAGCTCAGTCACTTCTCTGGGCAGACTGTTCCAATGTTTGACAACCCTTTGGGCAAAGGAATTTTTCCTAATATCCAATCTAAACCACCCCAGTGCAACTTGAGGCTCTTTTTCTACCACTTGTTACCTGGAAGAAGACAGCAATACCCCGCTTGCTACAACCTCATTTCAGGTAGTTGTAGAGAGCGATAAGGTCTCCTCTCAGCCCCCTTTTCTCCAGGCTGAAAAACCCCAGTTCCCTCAGATATTCCTCATAGGGCTTGTGCTCTAGACTTATCACTGGCTTTCCAGCCACCATTTCCCAGTCCTCAATCCTCCACCCCCAGTGAGATTGATATTTAGAAATATGACTTTCACTACTGTGAGAGATCTGCCTTCATCTCCTCAAAACCCTTTCCTGCAGGCAATGGTGGCTGCCCTTGTGTCCCTGAAGCTGCCTCCTAGCCTGTTGATACAGCCCTGGTCTCACAGATCCCTTTATTTGCAGGGCAGGGGCTCCACCAATGTGGTGGTCTTCCTGACCCCACCCATTTATGCAGGCCTTTTCTGAAACTGGGGTCCCAAAAATGAAACACCCGTGCCCTCACAGGGACTCTCCCTGCCCAGGGTGGGATTTTGTGTTTGTCCCTTTTTACGACTCCCCTTGGCTTAATTCCCCCAGTGTGTCCTCTCAGTGGCAGACCTGCTCTTGAGGGTGTCCAGTGGTCACTGCGGACTGGTGTCACCTGCACCCTTGATGGACAAAGACTCTGTCCTCTCCTGCAGGTCACTGACAAAGATGCTAAGCAAGAGATGTTTCAATCAAACCCCAGCTCTGCCCCACTTGTTAGCAAGCTCCAGGCTGATATGACTCATCTACCACAGCCCACTGAGTCCCATCATCACATCAGTCTTTTTATCTGTCTTTCTGTCTATCCATACAAACCACCATAGTTCAACTTGGATGTGAGAAGAGCAACTGTCAAGAAGTCTAAACTCTAGCTCTAGCCCAGGTACATGACAACCACCACTCTCTCCCCATCCACAAACTAGTCAATTCTTCCAAGAAGGCCATCAGGTGGGTCAAGTGTGATTTACCCCTGGTAAATCCATGCTGACAGCTCCCTATTACTTTCTCGTCCATATACCCAGAAATAGGTTCCACCTTTTTCCCAGCACTGAAGCAAGACTGACCAGTGCAGTTTCCTAGATCATCCTTACTGTCTTTTTGTAAGAGAGATGGAACTTTTCCTTACTCATTTACTTTTCCTTAGTCACTGGAGACCTCCTCATATCTTCATGACCTCTCAGAGGTTATAGATGTCTTGTCCAGCAAGCATCCTCAGGTGTAGTGTGTCCAGGCCCATTGATTCTTTATAGTCACCCCAGCTTGACGCTCACCTATAACTCCAAGCACAGACATCTGGCAGGACTGGCTGAAGAAGACTGTGGTAATGGCAGTGTGTAGTTCCTTTGCCTTCTGTGCCTGCTGTCACACCAGATCACCCACCCCACTTAGCAACAACCTCACATTCTCTTTGCCAGGCTATTCCACCAGTATCACTGGCCTCAGTCTTTCTACACCCAAGCCAAGATGTCAGGTCAGCAGATAGGTGCCTCTGTTCCCTGCAGAGGAGTCTCCATTAGATATTACCCTGCTTTTTTTTTTCCTTTTCTTGGTCACTTGGTACCTGTAATAGCAGAATCCGAGGTGGAGAAGAAAAGTGATGCCAGAGGAGACAAGCTTCCAACTTTCCGCAACATGGAAGTTTCCATCTACAGCTCATTTTGAGATGCTCATCTAGATTTTCTGCCTCTTTGCAGTGCAGGAATTGAGCTGTTGGCTTTGCTGGGTCTTTGCAAGACCCTGTCAGTCTCTTGCTTGTCCTCTCTGGTGCCACACAGCACACCTTGGCAGGGAAGGCCATTACTGTCCCCACCCTGGGCATCTCTGCATCATGAGGCCATGGCAGCAGCATCCTCCCTTAGTACCTTTAATCTGGGTAAATATTTCTGATCTACCAGAGCAGTCTCATTTGGCACATAAATGAAACATGTTCTTCCAAGAGTAAATGGTCACCCACAACACCTGCATTTGAAAGACGGTGGTACACACATTCCAGGTACACACAAAGTTACTCTCAACGGGCTTATTGCAAAAGGATGATTTCACCACTTGGTATTTAAAAAGTTGATAGTATTTTATATAAATGCTGGCAAGCAACCCAGATTAAAGGTCCCAGATCAGATCATAAAGGGATCTGCAGTCATTAAGGCCCGAACACACTTAATGCAGTGCTGGCATTTTTTGCCTGAGAGATGGAAGTCCAAATCTGAAAACGTAAAACAACAACCCAAAATTTCAGAGAGGTTTTAGCTTGCTATCTAATGATCTGTACTGCAGCTCTTTCCCAAAGGTTCTGTGAAACCTTAAAACCCTAACTATGTTTACAATAATAAAAAACCCCCTCACATCTGATTTGAAGATTTAATTACTTGGTTGGGACATGAAGTGACAGCTTGCAATACAGATAATAGTTTTGGCAAAGCCACAGGCATTAATCTAGAGGAAGCTCTGGCGTAAAGTTATTCTGCTATATTCACAAGAGGTGTCTTTGCATTATTGAAACCAAGAGAAGCCACAAAAATCCATATTCCTGAAACAATTAAATGTAAAAAACAACCTACTTTCAGCATCAAATTTGAATTAACCAGGGCCCTTGGTCTTTGAACCACCAACTGAAAAATCAAAAATCCAGGAGTTCAAGTCAGTTCAACGTTACAAATGGAAAAAAGAAAAGAAAAAGTGATATAATAATAGTCCAGAGAAAAGAAATGGGTTAAGGTGTTAAGGTACAATATAAATCCTAAACATGAAAAACACTTTTCAAATAACATTGTGTTGACACAGTGAAGCCTTTTGTCTGCGTTTCCTGCCCTGAGTGTACTGTGGTCGCAGCTTACTCTAGTCCTTGGCCATTATGGTTTGTAACACTGCTAATTTTCAGAGCTACTAGAAAGCCTTCAATTTATCAGGGAGTTCCAGGAAAAGAGGACAACTCCATGTAAAACCTTTGTGCAAAGGAAGAAAGCTGAATCTCATAAAAACCTCAAATTTGAGAAACAAAAAATACAGGTAGACAGTAGAAAATTGCACTTTTTCCTACGACAAAACAAAACAGAAAACCTCCAGAATCACACAAATACACAAACAAACAAACAGAACCCCAATAACAAAAAACAAAACAAAACAAAACAACCCAAAACCCACAACAAAATCCATGAACTAACCTCTTCTTTACTCTTCCAAACAACACTACTTGTAGTCTAAAAATTCAAGGCATTTAGTGGTAAACAAACTAGGTCACTACATAGATACCAAGGTTACATATAGTCATTTATAATGCAAGGAAAAGCTCCCAGAAAAATTTTGGAAAGCTTGAGATAGCTGTACTGAATATAGAAGCCTGCTTTTTCTACAAACATCACCAGCACTTTTCACTTTTTGGTGAATGCTGAGAACAAAAATACAATATAAAGATCTGTCCTGTCTTGGTACTTACAGATATGGTAGAAAAAGCCAAAAAACCACCACAAAAATTTCACAGTAATACAGTAAAGCCTCATCATCCCCAGATAATACATTCCTCTTACAATTCATGGCACTGCTGTTTATAACCAGACTACTCATCAGCTCCAACAGGATCACGTGGTGACACTTCTGTGCTGCTCCAAGAACAACACTGGCAATGTACCATAAACTTCATACAGATAAAATTTCTTCTGAATCTTCATTTCCACCAGGAAAATAAAGGTTCTACTGTGCCTTAAAGAAGGTCAAAGCTAAACAATCTCCCTTTCCACTCAGACAGCAATGGGAAGTACATGGCACAGGACTGACCCAAGGCCTTGCTTGGTCACTAGTAATATCCATCTGTGGCCTTCAGGTTGCTCCCCATAGCACAAACTCTGAGAAAATCTTATGTGGCTGAAGAGCTGAGGCACTACAGAGTTATTTCTCTCCTCAGGGAGGGTATGTTCCAAAAGAAGTTAGCATTTTATTTTTAAACTACATCTACTTAGAAGAAGCACCTTCCATAAAGCCAATTTCAGCAGATATACACTACAGCTTGTAATCTACTAGAACAGTAATTTTATGTCTTTTATGCTGTTCTCTTTGAAAGAACAGATGTAATATGTCTAAAATCTTCAGTAATTTTACTGCTGTATCTTAACAGGAAAATGGGGCAGAACAAAACTATACCCTTTCTGAGGCTGCTTTTTCTACAGAAATCTGTTCTGAGCTCCAGTATTAAAGGCTTTTAAAAAATATTCCAACTGTTACAAAATACATATACCATGCTGTAAACAGACTGGGCATTTGCAATTTGAATTTTAAAAGCTTCTAACACCTCATTTTGAAAATGGAAAAGAAATGAGAATCTCTTGCATATACAGTAATAAAGTGAGAATACTGAATAACATTAACTGAGAGTTCTCCTGAAACTGCAATTCCGGATGATTACCTGTTTGTGAGATCCCTGCAACTCTTTGGGCAAATATTACCAGTAGGCTAACACTTCTCACACACACAATGAAATGTATATACAAGCAGCTGCAACGCTTGCAGAGCAGGAAGGAGCTCACACTGCTCAAGACCTAACATCACAGCCTTTAGCTGTCATAAGTCATCAAATCTCATTATGTCTCTTAAAGGTAGAAGCTTTTCTATGTGATGTGTTGACCTTTGTTTTCAGACTTCAGGGATGCTCTTTGTGTTATTTGGAAGGCACATACACTTCAAGAAGAAAGGAGGAAAAGAAACACCAAAGCAAGGAAAGCTTGATGTGACACAAGAGACAAAAGATTGCTATGAAAGATGCCAGCACAAGACATTATGATTATCTGGCAGACTAGAACATTTATAGGGTCAAAGAGTAGCTTCCTGAATCTCAAAAGATATAAAAAGAAGCAAAGTTCTATTTCTTGTTATATTTCTTCAGCTCTAAAAACATTACTGCTCTAGAGGAAAAACCCAGTTCAGAAAACTGATTATAGTTCAACTGGATTGATCTTTATTCCAGTGAAGTTGTGGTAATTTGGGGATTTTCATTCTTTCCCTCTGTGCCTTAAAAGGAACTTTTTAGTTGGGATTTAAAATTCTGTTCAGATTTTTCTACAAGTATAATGCCATAACCACAATTCATTACTGGAAAAGAAACCAATGTAACTATTTTAAATCATTTATTGCTTTCTACAGGGAAGGGAAAAAAAAAAAATCAACGTCTGTCTATCACAAGACTAATCAAGCCGAAGACTAATTGGTCAAAATTAATTAATTACACTGGTCTCACACCCTGGAAAGAGACAGGGCTCCCTTAGTGCTAGTGTGTGAAGCTGGGCTAAAGGGACACTGCTGCTTGGAAAGTTCACAACACTTCTTGATCAGATCGTTTACGTACTGAAAGATGCAGCTTGGTCCAACTGAATGCAGTTGCCAGATTCAGCAAAGCACGTATACACATGAAGTCCTTGCGAAACAAATAACTGAAAAATTTCATATTGTTTTGAAGAGTTTTCTCTTTTTCCTCCTGAAGTAACTGAAACATAGTTATTTTACTCATTCATTTTGGCTTTTTCTTTCTTCCTGCTCAGCCTTCAGTTGGTCTGAATAGAGGAGCCAGAGCCACATCTACTCAGCAGTAGTTTGAAAGCAGTATACTTGCTTAGAAATAAGACAGGGCAGGATTTCTAAGGCAGGTAGATCCAGTAGCTCCTCCTGTTATACTGAGAGCACACAAGAGGCTTTGCATGGCCAATGTGCGATCTTTATCCATAAGATAAATATTTGGCACAAAATAATTAGGGAAGAAAAACACTGTAATCTGTCCTCATCAACATAACCTACCATGGCGGTTTAGTTAATCACCACTCAATTCGCCCCAGGATGGTGAGGCAGCATGCAGGTACTCCAGACTGGGGGATGGCAGGAGAAGCCCAGAATTTGCTCCTCTGCCTACAACCAGGCCAGTCTCATGCAGATAGGCCCATGCCACTCACTCCTCCCTCCTTATCCCTTCCTTGTACTAACCCTTCCTTGTACCAGCTTCGGGGCTTGTCTCATCCTGCCCTAAGTGATCCAAAGATAAACTGTCAGAAAACCAGTATGACACAGAAACTAAGTTTTTTTTAGTTATCTGCATAAGACTAACGCCGGTAGTGTAATTAGGGAAAAGTCAGTGGCAAAATGAAACTTGATGGGGATGGGCTTGGCCATACTGTCAAATCTCACATAGCAGAGTTGCTCATCTCACCTTATGTTTAGCAGTAACAAACTATGGAGACTTAGGAAGTTCCCTACAGACCAGACCCTTGTTTCACTCCTCCAGTAGCCAAGAGACCGTGACACACAGATCAGAGCTGTGCCTTTTATTACTCTACATTTACTTATGCTTAGCATTTTAAATGCATATTTGCACATAATTATTCAACTATAATGAAAGATACTCAGGCATACTACAGTAATAACTGCTCTTGCTGTGCGAAGCAATATAGATGGAGTTTTAATATTAAGCCAGTATATATAGTCACTCCAGCTGATTTCAAGACAACACTCATTCAGAGTGTTGCTTTCATTTTTCCCCCAAGAGATTTCATGAGAGAAGGGATACACCTCTGAGTGTATCACTTCATATCTGAAGCAATGTAGTCTGACTTCATTTCAATTACCCTTTTTTGTTGATCTTGAACGTCCACTATGACTATACTAATGGGCTGAACCGCAAGACCCACATTTGGAGGAGAATTTGAGGTTAAGTAAAACCACCATAGGGATGCGGTAAATTTATGTGTAAGTGTGTAACAGTACACAATGCAGCATTTCTTGGAGAGGTTTCTCATAGAAAACTTGCACTTGAACAATGACACCAGGTTAAAGAAAAAACTTGTGAAGGAAATCTAGAGGTTACAATAGGATGGGCTTGATCACACTCGGGAAAATGAAAGCTGTTATTAAAAAGGTTGATCTTTATCCTGAAGGACTACCTACAAATGGTGCATCATTTTATATGAGGTCAGAAGGCAGGCCATAAAAAAGATATCAAAGAAATTAGACAAAAGCATCATTAAAGATATATAGGACATACCATAGAAAAAAGCTACTAGGTTTTTTTTTCTGCTTCCCATGACAACAGCACATAATTTCCCCATACACACTGTACACTATTCACAGTATTAATTGAATCTTCCCTTAAAATTGATCAAATAAATAGACATTCAGTGGTTTTAAAATAGTTCTGGAATAGCATGTGAAAGTAATCAGCTACTAGGTCTTCATTTTTAACCTAGAAAAGCCCTTATAAGGCAATCCTGTGCAATTCCTCACACAAGTAAGGAATCTGATAAGTTAAATAGCAAGTAATATTTTCTCCATCTCTATTTCAAAAGCCTAAGCTGCAAAGGGTGTGAGTTTTTGTTGTGTTTTGGTTTTGTTTTTTTTTTTTTTAAAAAAAAAGTCTGTCTCAGAACACAGGCCACTGTCTGCAAACATAATACTTAACTGGAAAAACAAACAAACAAAAAAAACCCTGGCAAACAGATTAAAGCAGTATGGCCTATGGGACTGTAATAGAGAGTAATCAGAGAGGAAGCCTGGATTAAAGAGGCTGGTTGAGCGCAATGATATCCAGCAGTGATAGAGGCTGTCATCCATGAGGGAGAGATGGACTGAAAGATGCAGCTGTTAAAAATATAATAAATCAAGTTATTTTTGTTTTCTATTTTTCACACTCACGCATGGTGTACATAAGTCTTATCCAAAAGTATTTCCTATATTGTCTGTTGTAGCTTCACTATTATAGAAACCTAAGACATGAGTAATCGGATGGCAGAAATTACTGTTATTTACGCACTGCTGTCACAGCTCTCCATAATTATCTAGGTTGACACAGTATCATGACAATGATAGGGAAAAAAAGCAGTTTTTGTAGAAATTTTCTCAGCCTCTCTACATAGAAGCATGGCAAATAAAATTACTGCAGCTAAAAATTGGCAAAGCAATAATCTCCTTCAGTATTTGTTTTTTTTT
>VXBJ01004701.1:70569-83456 GCA_013400055.1 Nycticryphes semicollaris
CAGAGGAAAATAACACTTTTTAATTAGGATATTATTATTTTATTATTAAATTTATTAATTTGTTATGTCATTACAAAATAGTTAATTGATCATTTTATATTAAGTGACTGGGTTGGGTCTGCCCTTTTCTGTCCAAGTAAATGTAATTGGAATACTGTACTTGTGCCTATCAATATTTTAAGTGTGTTTGCCCCTAAAATGTGGTGCATAATTCAAATTGATACTGTAAATTGTTATTAAACTTATGATGGGACAATTGTGGAAAATACTTGTCAACTAAAATTATACAAACACACACAAGGACCAGTTATTAACTGTTGCTTACAGGGGAAGCTGCCAGACTGTTTTAAACAAATATACTAGGTCTTTTCTACAGATGCTGCATTTGGTATTAACAAACTCAGCCACAATGTTTTCTTAAACCTGGCTTTATTCAGGAGAGTTATTTAGGAAGTGGATTTGGAACTAATTTAGAATTTTGCTACTTTTGTAATGTATAGTTCGTCATGTTTTCCTTGGTCAAATTTTAGCCTTGGAAGGGAAAGTGAGGCTACACTGATATTTTTGGAGGAATAGCCATCAGTAGTAGAAGTGTATTTAAAGAATATTCTTGAATTTGTTAAAAACAATTGTCTATTGCTTGAAGAACAAAATTTGAACACATATTCAATGAACCTCATTTTGCACAGATCCATTCCCTTTTCTCAGTGAAAGGGTCCTAAACATATACACAGTCAAGCCATCCTAAGTGTAAACACCTGTGTTAATTTTAATTCAATTTATGTGAAAGCAGCTGATTTTTTCATAATTGCAAATCAACTCAAATTCAGTTACTGAAGCATATTATCTCATTTTTTTGAAGGTAGACCAAAATACACTTATGCCATCAGGAAATTCTTACTTCAGCTCTTTTTTTTTTTTCCTTTGCAATGTGTAGTGGAATATAAATGTTATTTCAGCAGCCTAAAAGTCCCAGAACATACTATTAGTGACTACTTATTAGATTTCAAACTGGGAGGTTTTTTCATTTAATGAGATTATATTACTAGAAAAATAAGTCTTTACTTTTTTATTCATCATTTGTGCAGTTTTCATTTTCTCAAATGCAAGCACAACCCACAGGAAAAAAACCAATCTGTCAATACTGGAAGTTAAAATCCCTCTTTGCTCCTATGAAATGATGTAGAAGTTCTACCAAGTATAATTTTAATATGAACAATACTGTTTTAGGAAAGACCCCTTCTGAAGTTAAAATATATATTTGTATAGTGGCAGGGATCCAGGTGCAATTTCAAAAATCACGACAGAGAGTGGCATGGATTTAAAAAGTGAAATGAAATAAACACCTTTTATGAAAGGTAATTTTTGGTTAGCGTAAAATCTGAATGAAAGACTTTGATAAGAAATTCTCAAAACATTATAACACCCTGTTTGCTTTCCTTTGAACATAACTTTTGGAAATAAATACCTTCTGAGGATATCCTGAAGTTAGGGAAAACCAAAAATTGTCTTCCAGTATAATGGTTCTGAATAGTTAAATAGTTAAGTATGTTCTGAAAACCACTAGTTAAATAAATGCCCAAACACCATGCTAGCTAAGAGTGTTATTTTTATGAGTGAATTTTTATGAGTGGAGGATTTGTTTCCCAATAAATAAGAAAAACTTACTCAGTTAATATAGCTGTTAACACATATGTTAGTATAACTTTAAATAAAAATATCCTTCATTCAGTATAGCATGTGATGTAGAAAGTGTAATCCAATATTTCAGTTCAGCTTTCAGTGATGCTACTGAAGGCTTTGTGGCTTATTGTATGGATCAGACCATATGCCATGATCCTGAGGACTGCACTGATACTGCTTGTCTAATAAATGAAAAACTCTGGAAGTGCATGCTTATGCCAGTTAAAAATGTCAGTAGAAAATCAAACCCTAATTAAGATAGCTTTTTTCTTTCGTGTGTGCCTGCAGTAGAGGCTGAAAATGGTAAGGATAGAGGATTTAGTGCCAAATGAGTTAAATTAAGTAACACAGGCAGTTCTGCTCCAGCAACACAGATTTGCCTACAGTGTGCATGGTAAACACATCCTCATTTATGCACAGTCAGGAATCTTTATGACGGAAAATCTTTCATGCTTATTTCTTCACTATTCCGTCTACAATTTTCCTCTTAACATTTTTATTGACTTAATAATCAAAAATACTTTTTGTATAATATACTTCATAATGTTAAAGAGTCTGTTAACAGGATCAAACAATCTTATTCCCTATTAACTTAATCTTACCTAAATAAATGACTTTTTTCCCCAGCTAATTATATTATTAATTACTGTAAATCAATATTTCCAACAATTTTTCTTCTGTACTCTTTACAGGAACCTGAAGTTTCTTTCTTACTCTGTTTTCTCTATGTATTCCCCTCACTGTTATCTTTGAGATAAATTTGATCAATTCTGATTCACTTCAGAGGGCTTTGGTTTAGGATTGTAAAAGTAAAAGTTTGGCAGATAAATTTCAACTTATTAAAGACACTGGTCCTTTTAAATTTATGAATTGGCTCAGAAAAGTGAATATATGTCATTCCATTTGTGGGATAAATTTAAAATGACCTACACAATATATATGTTTGGGAAGCAAAATTCGGTCATCAAACATTGACTGCTTTTCTTCCATGACACAGGCTGTGTCACACTGTATATTGGATAATTTGTCCATTAAAAAGTCACTGCATAAAGATTTGTACTAAAAGTCCCAGCAAGTTTCAAACAAATGAACAAATAGTCTCACTGCAGAATCGGATCTTGGGTTTGATATCGAACATGTCAGAGGAGAATTAAAGGAAAAAAGTAAACCAAACAGTGATGGACAGAGCTTGCTATATCCTGTGCTGTGGAGGAAAATCTTCTCTGACCTCTGCAGCTCTTCAAATGGACTTGAGCTTTGACTTAGGGAGTCAGGAATCTCTGGTCTTTTTATGCTAACTTGAATAATTGTTCATAGTGTTCTTGATTCTTAATTGATATATGTTTATAACATTCTTAGTTCATATATAAGAAATGACCAATAGTAAATTTATTAATCAAGTTTAGAGGAGATTATTGTTCTACAAGCATGTGTTCCCCTACAAAAGTTTCTCCAGGGGAAAAAAAACAAATCAACAAACTCTAAAATAATCCTAAAGCGAACCTACCCTACTCTCCTTGTTCAAAAAAGATAATAAATAATTAGAAACTTACGATGCTGAAACCACTAAATCAGAATTATTTTTATCTAAAAGGAAACCTTTCTTCCTCTATTCTCAGAGTATACTAATGAATATTAAAAAAAAAAAAAATCCAAACAGTTAGGTATGGTGGGTTTTACCATAAGTAATTTTCATATAGACTTGAGTGTGTATGCACATGAGTGTGTTTGTGTGCATGCACATATGGGAATAACTGTTACCAAACCAGAAATGCAAAAAGATATGAAAAAAATGTAAGGTCACTGACAGAAAAAAAAAAAAAACAAAACCCGAACCCACCAACAGCAGGTCACACTATCTTTATCAGCTTTACAATGTGTTTAGAAATAAAATTATTTGGAAAATACCATAGATCATTCTTCCACACTTTACTGTCTCCTGCACATCCATAACTTCATAAGCCTGCAGTATTAGATACTGATGTTCCTCTTTTTATCCAAGGGAGAGAAAGAGGGAAATAGTCACTTGCAAAACATAGTAATCTATATCATCTAATCTACTTCAGGTTAAATGGGCATTTAGATAAAAGAAGAGATGGATTGTTCCCTTTTTCTCACCATCTACAGTAAAGGAAATCCTGATGGCCAGATCATCAGCAGTATTACAGCAAAAATAATGAAATAGTACTGATCTGTCAGGTGTTTTCAGATTATTAGCTGCTAAATATGTGATGAGAGCTGAAATTAAATGCACATAGACTTAAAGCTCCTGTAACCCAAGTTAGTGCTCTTACTCTTAGCAGATTTGACTGATGGGCAAGGTCACTTTGCACTCAAGAGAGAGAATAAGGTTATCACTCTATCTGTGAGTCCTAGTGCACTGAATTTTAAGTTAGTTACCCATTTTGTTTGCTTTTGAATGTGATTCTTCAGACTGCAACCCCAGGATAGAATAGGGAAAGGGAGCTTGCTTTGGTACACTGCCAACCAGAACAAACATGAGCAAATACATGAGTGAAAAATTAGTTTAAAACTATCTAAAACCAAAGATGTAATATCATCTGTGCCTCAGAAAACCCCTAAACTGTGTCCTGCTAAAAGCTGGGCACATCCTTTGTATGCCTGACCTGATTTTAATTCCCTCTGAAGCAACACTTCAGGCTGCTAACAGAGACAGGATGCATGGTTAGCTGTGATGAACTATTTTTATAGCTCACCCTTGGCTTTATTCTTTGTATTTGATGTGATACAGTAAGGCTGTTCTTATGTACCTTTTCATTTCAATATTTTTTTTTCATTTCTTATTGATAAGTCAAAGCAGATCCTTGCTAAGTCCCGTGAATCCATATCCAGGGCACATGAATCTACAGAGTTGATTATCCTTGTTGGCAAGGGCACTAAATGTTCACTGTTGTGATATTCATCTCAATAATGCATTCCATGCATTCCAAAGGCATTTTATAGGGAAAATGTTCAGTTATTTTTTTTTCTTTTCTTTTATTCTTTTCTTTTAAAATCGTAGAATTCTTAGATTTGGAAGGGACCTTAAAGATCATTGAGTTCTAACCCCCCTGCCCTGGGCAGGGACACCTCCCATTAGACCAGGTTGTTCAAAACCCCGTCCAGCCTGGCCTTGAACAGTCCCAGGGATGGAGCTTCCACAACTTCTTTTAAAATAGGTTTTAGCAATTTGAGGTAAAAGGGCTATTCAAAGCCCATTATTGGCAGAGACATTTTGTTCCTCACTTTATGGGGCTTTGATAGGATCAAGTCTGGTGCAATAATCTGTAAAACAAACCACCGTCCATCTCTGCAGTTACTAGGAATCAAGGGAGTTTATGAATTCCCCAGAGATGGTCAGTATCTCAAGAAAAATAAAAAATCACAAATCAGACCCAAAATGTTCTCCCTGACTATAATTTTGGGATATACTCTCTGAAAGAAAAGCATCAATCATTCTGAACTGATAGGACCCAACAGATGTTTAATACATCTTCCTTTGAAATCTTTGGACAGGATCCTAAAACAACCCTCCCGTCCCTTAAATTTTATATGTTTACCAAAATTTGGATCTGAAGAAGCAAAAGCAAAGACAACAGGAAAAATGAAACAAACAACCAAACAAAAAATCATCACAAAAACAACCTACAGACAGGAGAGAAAGGAAAGCTGAAAGCTGGAAGATTTTTAAATAGGCCGTTATATCATTACTGAATTCTCGTTGCTTTTCTAATTAATCAATCAATCAAAACCTTGAAGATAAAATCTAGAAAATTCTCCTTAAATTCCCTTTCTCTGGTCTTAGCTGAGAGCCTGAGATTCTGTTCTTTGTTTTTGGGATGGAATTAATGACTCCAGCGCATTTCACATTTTAGGATTGATTGATTGCTGTAGAATATGAAGCTTGAAGTTTGCAGATATTAACAATTGCTAAACTCAACATCTATCACATGTACTGGAAGTGTTTTGCATTAATATTTTTTTCTCTTGATGTCTTTGCTGAATTAAAACCATTTGGCTTTAGGACTTCTGACATTTTATTTTTGATTTTGCAGGATATTCTTCCTGAGAAAGAGCTTATTTTAAATGAACGTACGATATCTTGGAATGAAATTAAAAATTAAATTCCTAGTGTGCTTCAGGCATGATTATCCCACCCTCAGAAATCCTCCTTCTGTTCTCAGCTCACTTATATAAATATCTGAATGATAACTTTTCTTCCAGTAATTTAAAATGAGAAAGAAGATTTCACAAGTAGGGCATTCACTGATGAGTCTCAGGTCAACAAAAAATACTCCTAGTACATCTCATTTCACCTATAATCCTAGGGGAATCTTGTCCACTCAGGCCTGATATGTTCTGCATCATCTTCTGTTCCACGTCACCTGCCTCCATGTCCTTTCTGTATGTCTGTTCCCAGCCTTTTTGCTCAGTTATCCCCATTTCTTCTTCCCAGGTGACTGTCTCAGCATCATGAGCAACCAGCAATGAGCCTCACTGCAATAACTGTCTTTATTCTAACCAATTCTTCCATCTGCCCATACTTTGCTGTTCCAGGATTTATTTGTTTGTTTGTTTGTTTGTTTTAAATCTGCCCCCATTCCCGTTTGCCTTCCTTTGTCTCATATTAGTTGGGTTTAATAGAAGAATGTTGGAAGCCAGACAGGACAGGCTCACTGCTCTCACTTCTGCCATGAGCTCCAGCTGTTGAGAAAGTCCTGTGGTATCGCACCCAGACCTGTAGTACGGCTCTGCAGGTAAAATCTCACAAAACCTGTGTGCTGGAACCTGCTGCTAAATTTATTTCTGCTGTGCAAGTCTGCTGTACAGATAGTGGGAGAAGGTGTGGATGCGTTGTTCGCTCCAAATTAAGTACCAATTCCTGCTGCTAATTCTGTAAGCACACACTGAAGGCAGCGATTCAGCTCGTTTCCACAAAGTGTTAAATAGCTTGCACACTTTATTTGTGACAGATGCAGCCTTTCAGACTGGCCAGACATGGAACTTTTTACACAAATAAATATACCCTTGTTACCTAAATCAAGCAGCTTGCTGAATTTCTATATTCTATCCCAGATAATGGAGTTTATTGGGTTCTACTGTGGGCAAAGACATACTTTCTCCCTAAACTTGTTCTTTGAAAATATGGTTGCTTTTGGAGAAAGTCTTGAAATAATAACATTCTCAGTTTGAGATGTACTGACATGGAAAATTTCCAAGTGATTACAGTTACATAGACTGTCCATACTGTCCATAGACTGTTCATGGGTAATGTGTTAATTTGACCAGAGGTCCACCAAGATATCTGCATTTCCACCATATCCTAGTCTTCTGCTATTATTAACCTATTGAGAAATGTAGATGCAGATGAAATTTTTTGTTAAATAACCAGAATATACATTTTTTTGCCATTTCTTGTATGAAATTTTTGAATTTTCATGCTCTTTTTCAGGATATTAAAATGTTCTTCCAGGATATTAAAATTCTTTAGAGTAGGTAAGAAAATGACCAATTTAAGGTATGCAGTTACAAAAAAAAAAAAAAAAGCAAGACAAAATATTTCAAGCTTTCAACTTTAACTAATTACATAGTTTGGGACACATATAGGCTTTATATAACCTTTTTTAGATATTATCCCACCAACCAAAATCTTAATACATTTCTTTAAAGCTTGTTAATCTTAAAGAAAATAAAGATCTTTTAGTTATTTGCCTTATAATGGGTGATACTGGTAAACAGTGATACCTTAAAGTTTTAAAAGAAGGAATGATGTGCTTTGGATTAATCTTGTGCTGAATGTTACAAGAAAAACTAGCTTTTGCTAGCATTTAAAGTAATCAGAAATGCCCTTGATTTTCTCTTGTGCTTTTTTTGTAAAAATATGATTTGGAAAACACCCTGCTGATATGAATAAGGATACAAGAAATCAAGAAGTCTCAAAGTGTGGTGTGGATACATAATCAGAATTCAGTAGTGACATAATTATATCTTCCTTTGTTAAGTATTTCAAACTCTGCAAATAAGATTGCAGACTAAATGGTGATACTGTTTTGATATTCTTTTTCTTTTGTTATTATTTTCTAAAGTGCAGTATATTCCTCCATTTCATATAATTTCAGTTTATGTTCCTCTTGCCATTCTAAATAGCACTAGTGAAAAGACTTTTAGACTTTTTTTTTTTTTTAATACAAGGAATGTCTTGATCGTATTCTTATTAGCATTTATTTCCATCGTATTTTTGCCAAGAGAACCACCTGAGAGATCCAAATGTGCTATTCTCATGTGGATATTAAAAAGATGTCCAATCCAAAAAAGAAAAGCTTTCAATTTACTGTATATAATTAATGTGCTGTGGGATTTTCATAGTGATTCACATTCAGTATAGGCATTTGCTGCTGAAGTCAATGATAAACTTTCCACTGGCTTCAGAATTCAGCCCACCTGGAGCACCCTTGAAAACTGCATTACATAGACTAACTAATATAAGAGATCACATCCTGTGATCTGCTGCCTAAGCCCAGCTCCCGCTGCTGGTAATAGAAACTTTTCTTCTACAAGGAGTCTAACAAAGCATAATATGAAAGAAGAGGGAAAAAGATCAAGTTTAGGATTAGAAGCAAATTAAAAAATCCAACCCATTGCTTAAAACTCATAGATATTTCTCTTGTTGTTCAGTGCAGTAACTTTTATAGACAAAGGATTTGTGCTACTTTTTTTTTTTTCCCCTCGTAGCTTTTTTATTTTTCCCAAGTTGTGTAGCAGGATAAAAAAATGTTTGTTGCACCCTTAGAGGCATAAAGCTAAACCTTATTCCTGATCATTACTTCAGAAAGGTTCTCTCACAAAAGCCTTATTGACATAAAAGGTCCTATAGAGGATCAGGCCCTTGTTCTGTAGTCTGTACAACACTTTGTCTTAACTAACTGCCTCAGTAAGAGACGACAGGCATTAACCTTCTTGCTGGTGTGAGGGGTCCTTCCAGCTGGATAGGTGATTTGTTTTCTGGAGTCAGAACCTCATGAAACCAGACTTTTGAGCATAAAAGTCCTTTAATGAAGGTGTACCAATAAGCAGAAAGCCAGAGCACCTTGTGGCTAGGTAGTCAAAAGTGCTTTTCCCTTTACTTCTTCTGTGATTACTGGAAAAACTCCATATTTCTTAAGTGTGTCAAAGAGTTTGTGATTTAGGGACATGTTATCTTCATTCTGCTGAACTTAATTGTCATAAGGCATAGATGTTTTTCCTGGAGTCCATTTTGAATAGTTTACCTTGTTTAAGCTTACACTTAGGTAAGTTAAAGAGTTACTGAAAAAATATTGGTTTTAGAAAATTGTTGAACCCACTGCAATTCATCCTTTTCTTGCCTTTCTTTTGCCGAGAAAAAAATTTATCCTTGCCAGGTTACCTAGAAATTACTGAAGAACTGAGGAAATCACACACTGTTAATAGTGGATGTAAAACGGCAATAGTTTCTGAATTATTGTCTGTAAACACATACTTCATATTTTTATATAGCTAACGCTAAAATTTATTAAAGTAGAGAAGCTAATAAAAATATTTCATTGTTTGATTGAATTAATTAAAATTATATTTTAAATTAATTTTTAATTAAGTAGCTGTATTATTTTGAGGGCTTTGCTTTTCTCCTGATACATTTCAAAATGCATTACTTTACTGCGTACTAAAAGGTTACTGAAGCTTTTCTGCTAAACATTTTTTAACTTCAAAAATGGGTGGATTCTGCCTTGAGAAACTTCCCAATGATCTAGCAAATTTTGACAATGTTATCATAAAGTATGCTGAAATATTCCCCTCAAAGCAGATTTATACTACCACTACAGGACAGGATTGTATGCTCTATGTAGGAAAGTCCTTAAATGTGCAAGACAGACTGTCACAAATGTTCTCACACATCATTTTCATCCATAATAATTAGAAGAGCTATGGACAGGGGAAAATCGAAACATGGATGAGAGTGGTTCCTTTCTGCTCAAGCGATTCCCGGCTTTACAGTAAATTCCTGGGACCCTTAGTAAATGATTCAAAATAGAAAAGTATGGGAAAAACACATCAGACCCTGACCTCATCTTTCCTTAAGAAATCTAAATCCATCCTGAAAGATAATATTGCCATTGGAATGTTTTAGGCTGGATGGATTATTTCTGTGATTTATATTACAAAGCCTGTAACTAATCAAATGATGCTGCTTTTTCCCAGCGCCCAGGCAGGGCTGTACCTAGCTGTGTAATTAGTACGAGCGTGGCATACCTCTGAGGAGGGGGTCAGCATTGTGTGGTGTGCCCCCGTGGGGGAGGCAGCGAAATGGGACCTTGGCGTTCAGGTGTTGTCACGTGTTGAAAGATGCAGGCATTTTATTTTCTGGACAGGACTAGGATAAATGAGTCAACCCAATGCAGCTGTGCTCTCTCAGAGCTCAGTACATAATGCACAATCTTTATCTTCAATATAAACTGTGTACATTGGCAAACTGTGCACACTGGCAAACTGTGCTCTTTTGGTGCTATGCTGCTGCTTTAGACAATTTTGGAGAAATGGATGGATGTTAATTTGACAGCCCCTGTATCCCTCTCCTCATTAGAGATTTCAAAATGCTCTTTGTCAGGGTACGACTGATTAAGTAGTAGCACTGTGAATGTGCTACAGAGCTAAGAAAAAAAATATTGGCTTGACCCAAACATTTGCTTCTTCATTTAGGTCAAGCCTTTGTTGGAGATTGCCTTATTTTGATTAACTTTTTCTCATTAATTTTTATTTTCATAAATCTCTGCTCTTCGAGATTCCCTGTAGATCACCAGTCAGAGATGTTAGTCACAAAGAGAACCCTCAACCTTATCCTACATCTAACTTGAAATAAAAAAAAATCTAAGTAGAACTGGGTGAATACTAGTGCTGTAAACCAACTTCTGTTTGATACTCAATGTATCACTGTGCCAAATACTGAACTTTCCGTGGTTCTGAAGCAAAATTCTTGTTTGTCTTTGCTGAAAGGATTCCAGAACAATGAATTTAAACACATACTCAGGGTTTCTCTTTTAAACTTGATCAATTTACCACCCTGTTACCAAGGTTCTACGAATTTTCTTTCATTTGCTATGTGGAAGTTGAAATTTGCTCACAATAGCTGGCTAAGTTGTTTTTGCAACTACTTCTGAAATCAGCAAGATGGCATACCTTTCTGTGAGGGTGGTTTTGGCTCTTCATAGGTGCCTCTTTTGTTGTGGAAAATGAAAGCATTTTAACCATTCATAAAATATAAATAATGCAATAAGCAAGCCAATTATAAGGAATGGTAAAAGGAAATTCACTAATGGGTGAAGAAAATGACTGCCAAATTTTGCCCTGACATTTATTTTAATAGCAGAGCAATACTTTTTTTTTTTTTTTTCAAAACTGTGTTTCCACTAAATAGTTGCACAAATTTTAACAGCAATGACACCACTCCATTAAGAAATATTTCCTACGACAAACTAACAAATGTTTACTAATTTTGCAAACATAAACCAGTGAATTAACAGCTGGTAAGAGTTTCACTGAATTAACAAATTTTTAATGTACCATAAATATATAGCTGTTGATTAAGTTATGTGAATGTAGCCTTTTCCCATGAAATTATTAAAATGTTTTCACAAAAGCAGTACATAAGACATTCTTCAGGTCTGTTTATTTATTTTCCTCCATTATTTTCAGAATTGACGTTAATGAAAATGGATGACAGTAATAAAATGGGAATTCTCACCTTAGAAAGATTTTACCTTGTGGAAAACAGTTCAGAGAAAAATAACCTAAGAAACAGAGATTTGTAAACATTGACCAGTATGCCTAATGTGTTGGTAGGTGACTCTGGGTAAGGTCAGTTTGGGACTTTCTGTCTGCTGCCTGCAGGTAGTAGCAGGTTCCCAGTTTGATAGTGACACATTCTAGTTTTCCTCAGCCATGTTTGCAAAACTGTTATAGTTATTATTAAACCTCACAATTAAAGCCATTTGAAGTCTTGCCAGCTCAAAAATACATGGTGTCCACCATATATCTGCAGCTTAGTGTGTTATAACATGCTATTTACCTCATTCACAAGGGTAAATTGATTTGTACATCTAATGAGTGAAATGGGAAGGAATAGGTTAGGGAAAAAATTCAGTCTCTAGAAGTATGGTATTATATGACCAATGTCAAAGCAATAAATCTGTCTGAAAGTGCAGTGGACCCTGGGAGTGTGGGGGTATAAGTTTTTGTAGACCAACATCTGCTTTCTACTGGATAAGACACTAAGCTTCTTATTTTGGGTGATGTTTTAGTGCTTAATCTGTTTTGCTAAGGAGCTCTAATATAAATGTTAATGTTTTATACAGATCACACTATGATGTCTCTTGCAAATAGCTGGAAAGCCCAGGAGCCTGTCTTAAATGGAGTTCCTGGATTTTTCTGAATATGACAGAAGCCTATGTTGGAAGAAAATTTTTATTAGTATTGAAAATTCATAAGAATTTTCCCATGTGCAGCCTATGTGTTGCAATGGAGTAACACATTAGCCTCTTACCTAAGAAATCTTGGAGTTTTTATAACCTGGGTGAATGAACATCTGAAATGAATTCACTTAACTTGCCATCTTTACAGTGCAGAATGATGTGAAGTTCACAATCACAAAACAACCTTACACTACTCCTGACAGGTATGTAAGATATATGTCTAGGTAAGGAAAATATATTTGAGGAACACTGTGTCCCAAGGAACTTGGGAAAGAAAAGCATGATCAATTTTGGCTAATTTAAAGGTGCTATTTTCTGTGTTCTTGGATTCCTGGTATGGGAATATAAATGGATGCTTTTACTTTCAAAAGGAGAAGGGAAGACTTCTGCACTGTTTTTTATTAACCTTAATGTAAAATACAAGTTCTAGTATTCAGATTGTTGGAATCATGGTCAGTGAATGCTTCAGTAGAAATGTACAAGTCATATGTGTATTTTGTAGTAAAAAGGCAAAGTGTGCACACTACTTCTAGAGAAAATACTAAAATTGGCAGGCAGATATGGACAAGAAAAAGGAGAAAGTGGTTTCAGAGTAGTTAAAGTTTAAAGAAGAATGATTATAAGAAACTGTTTCTGTATTACATTTGGATGTAAAAGTTGACAGGTCTCTGAGAACTGTTTTGATGAAAATTCTTACTTTTTTTACTTTTCTTTTTTTTT
>VXBJ01004701.1:91334-108065 GCA_013400055.1 Nycticryphes semicollaris
ACTGATACTCGTGTAATTTATTACTAACTATTGAAAACCGTTGTCTGTGGGCTGTTTACAGCTGAAAGAAAAATGCAAGTATCTTTTTTTCTAAAGCTGGCAGAAAAAACAATTGGTCTGAATTTTCACCCTCGTTAAAAAGCTATACCCAAAAGATAGATTTCTGCTTCTCTTACAAAAAAATAAAATAAAAAATTCTTTCAGCTGTCTCATTCAAGTAAGATTGCTCATTGTACATTCGAATATTATTTAGCTCCCTGGTTTCCCATGGAAGTTAGGTGTAGGCTATAGCTCTAGCAGCAGACTCTGGTTTGGTTAACATATGAAAAATATACCATTCACTAGCGATGGTACAAAACAGTCATTCACGATATGGAGCTCCTCAGCCAAGCAAGCACTTTTACAAGGCATTTTCATCACTACTGCTATCTGGATACTCTGCCCTAACAGAATGTAGAAAAATAATTAAAGCGAGCAGACTGCCAAAGTACATGCTAATTAACTTTGGTTAACTTCCTGCAGTATTAGCCTGTGAGAGGGACATCATTTGAAATAATTAGGCATTGGAGACCTCTAAAAGTTCATCAGCTGGTTCATTTTCTAATGCTTTGCCCTCACTAAATGCTTATGAACCTTATGGATCTACTTGAACTCTGCTACTAACACTGGCCTTTCATAAGCAGGTGTTCTGGTGCTCCCTTCCTACAAAAAGCAGGAATCTCACATTAGGGTCAAGTTACTTGCTCAGATGAAAATGAAGGATATTGAGCTTTACAAAGCACCAGCAGGTTGAAAATCTGCGTAGTACTAATGTAAATCAGCAGAACAGGCAGGTTTCCTTCAATCCAGTAAAACAGCCTGCCCTTGCACAAGGAGAGAAAGATAAAAAGACTTTTCATCTAAAAAGAAGATGGCAAGTGACTCTTCCCACACTGAGCAAGATGCTTCTTTATGACACTACTAATTCCTCCAAGCCTCGTGCTCTTGTCCCAAGGAAACTACAGACAATTTTGCTAATTAACTTTACAGCTGGTACCTTTTTCATTTTTGCTGGGGGAATGCTGTGATTTAAGACAGCTTTGCTATGGCTGTGGTAATTACTCTTCCTAGAAAGAGAAAATACTAACCTTCTTCCCCTCTCTGTTCCTGGGAAGGAACCTTTTAGATGTCTTTTGATATCATTATGGCACAAGAGGTAAAAAAACCCAAAACCAACAACAACAACCAAAAAACAACAACCGTAGAGACAGACCAATTCTAGGAAACCAGATATGCTTTGAATGTACAGACAAAAAAATCAAAACATTAGCCTGTGTGTTGATACTAACCAGTTCAGCGTCTCTCACTTTGGTTTTCAACGTAATCATTCTTTTAAAACAATTGCAATTCTCACTCATAAATTTGTGCATGCCTTGCCTTAAACAGCTTAACATTATCCTGCTTGTTATGCACATAGTGTAACTCATTTCTGTACCCAAACCACCAATTCAGGAGACTATTAGCTTCCCAAATTACTAATATATCTTCTAACATTTGCACAGCCACCTACTCCAAATCAACACTCAGCCCAGAAGAAATGTGAAACACTGTTCTGTGGTCCCTCAGCTTTTGAAGATGGGGAACAACATGCTGCTTTACTGGTTTGCTGTTAAATTTATACAAAGACAGCATATATCTGTCACTAAGTGTAAAAGAAGGCAACTGAAAAGAAAAAATGTTCCCAAGTATGGCAAATGTATTAGTGTCCTTTTTTCAATCAGTTCATGCATAGAGTCACAAGCTAAAGTAGTTTTCACACACATTCTGCATTAATACTTCTTAGGCTGAACTGGCTTCAGACCAGGACCAAAGAACCACAAATGTTCTACAGAGCTGACCATAAAAATGTAACCCTAATTTATTGTGTTAATAAATTTGAATTTATCCAGCATGTCAAATCTTACAATTGTTGCACAGCCCTCAGGCTCCTTACTGCTTGGCCTTGGCCTCCCCTCCCAATACCATTCCTAAAGAGGACACCATTCCTGTGTGCCTTTTCTACTGATTTCAGTTTCAAGGCCATATGGTTAATACAACCTAGGTTAAAAATAATAAAAAAATTAAACCCCAACAAACTACTTACTTTTTTTACCCTCTTGTTTGGGCAAAGATGTTCAGGAGACCTTTTTCAATGTAAAGATTTTCTTACATACATTCATAATCTAGGGATTACATTTCTATATTCTTGAAGGTCATGAAAAGACAGTTTAATTCATTACTTTTGAGCCAAGATAAGCTCTAGAGTCTGAAGCTGATTCTCAATTAGACAAGGGTCCATAATACTGGTAGAAAGCCAGCAACTGGGTCACTTTCAAGAACCTGCCCAATGAACCCAATTGCACCAAAAGGAGAATGTCCACTTAACCTTTGATGCTGAGCCTCATAGTCTCCTACAGCATTGACTCATATCTGAATCCCCCTAGCCCTGCTGGGCACCATCTCTATGCCCAGAGGACTCTGAACAAAGCTGCACTCCAGTCTCAAGCTAAGGACAGTGGCAGAGAACTCCCTGATGCTGGGGTGAACCAGGACTGAACACGGCATTGCACTTGGCAAAGTGCTTGCTTTTGGTTGTCTGGTGCTTTCCAGAAAGCAAAATGCCATGTGGTCAAAGCAGCAGACATCTGTGTTTCCCAAACACACCAAAACCTTGCTTTGGGAAGCCCTTTTTCCCAGCCCTCCAATGCCTCTCCCACCAGCATCTCTGGTAACATGTTTACAGCCAAGTCCCATGAAGCCACTGACATTGTGCAACGAACAGCACTATTTAACTGGGGCTTAATAAATGACTCTGAGATAAATGTTTTTTTCCTTTTATCCTGTGCTTTATACTGCTTTATACTGAAATACCTACCTTTCATCTAGAAACAGAATGAAACCTTTTTAGTCTCATTTGAGTAACACGTTCAATTATCTTCCTGCCTTTTTTTTTTTTTTGCCTCTAATGTTGTTTGTCAGATTGGACTATTTTATAGATTGGAATATTTTATAGTTGGTTAACATTAGACACTGTGAGTGAGCTGCTTTAAGCTCTTGTACTGTGCATCGAGAGGCATTGGTTTCCTGGCTGCTTTAGAGCAGTAGCTTAGTTCAGGTATTTTGAATTTCCCTTTGTAAGGACTTCTCTCCCTCCATTTATAAGGTCCTGGGGCACTGCCCAGTTTCCCCATGGGCTCCCCATACCTTGCCCATGGCCCAAGACTCCGTTTTGTCCCAGCCAGGGAAAATCAGCCCCTGCTGCAGTGGTGCTGTGAGATGCCACAGCCGTACCGTGCTTGGGTACAGGGCAAGCTGAGACAGGTCCCACACACTACCTGATACCCCATGCACCCTGACCTGGCTGTAGGTACTTTGAGGGGCTGGACCTTTTTTTGATTGATATTTACCCATGAGAACACTGATTTCTCTTTCTTCTTTCTTATTACTGCAACTCTCAGGTAATTACACAGTATCACTTTTCATCTCTGACTGAAAGCTGATCTGTTTACAACTATACATTTTTGAAAAAAAATTGCCTCAAATCGTGTAATCAAGTGAAGTATTGGGCCAAGAGGAAAATTGTTTTTGGAGAAAAAAAAAATAAAACTGAATTCCTTGGTAAGTTTCAAGTCTGGATTTGTGGGAAAAAAAAGTCCCTTCAGTCCACTCTAGAAGGCTTTTTCCATTAATATTGGGATAAATCATAGCACTAGCAATCAATTCTGAATCCTGCAATCTGCTGAGAGTTGGTTTCTGCAGCTGTAGTCTGCACGTTGTGTTGATGAACTAGTGTTCATTTCATCACTTTCACAGGTCTTCAGAATTTGTCCAATGAATTAAATCAGGAATTTTATTATGCATCAAAACTGTAGCATATCGGTAAACAGCTATGTTGTAAAAATGATTGTCAGCTTGTAGAGCTGTGTTTTATAACTTATGTGGAAAGCATTTCCAGGTTGCATTACTTGAGCCTGTGTCCAGTACAAAACATATTCTTGCTTATTCATTCACCTAGATAAACAGCATAGGTTAAATTAATTATTCTTGTTCTTTAGTCATAGAATAGATTACTCTTGTTCACTGCCAAAGTATTAATTTATCTTTATTAATTTATCTTTTTCCTTGCCCAACTCTCATTCTCACCAACATTCTGAAGATTTTACACTGCATCTGCAAACAAGTTGCTGCTTTTTAAAGATGTGTTCTTATCAGCTAATGGTGCTGATCTAAAAATCAGGTATGGTGATTTATGTCTCTAATTTTCTTAATTTGTTTTAGGAAAGCTTAATTAGTTATAAAAAAAAAAATTCCTAAAAATTAGTATTTAGATCTCTTAGCTCAGTTTTGTTGCTCTCTTCTATTCCTTAAACAAAGAAGTATTTCAAACAATTTGAATTATTAACTTGTTGCCTTTTGGATAAAAGATTTTGAAATTAATTTCATTTTTAATTACCCTTATATTTTAAAGTTACAGTTTGTTTCTAGTTAAGAAGTCAGGCTTGAAAAGAAATTTAGAGCTAAACTTTAAAAAATATAGCTGATCCACCAATAACTTAGTTTTTTTATGTACAGAGCTACTTAAAAGCTGAAAGTACCAGACAATTTCATATTGGTGGAAAATTGAGACTATATTACTGAATCTCAGTTCCACAGGTATTCTCCACACTGCAATAAGCTGTGTGCAGTTTAATTGACCGAGAAACAGAAAAAAAGTAAAAATCAACAGGAGCCAATTTCAGAAGTCTTCCTTTCAATTCAGTCATTTGGAAATTTTTTTTTTTATTTCAGAAAGCATGAAAAATTAGACTTTTGTGAATCAGATAATGCTTCTTTTCTTCCCTTCCTCTTCGCCATTACAGCTATGGTATGGTAGGGAAGTTCAAAGAGAGAATCTCAGTAAGAAAGAAGATGCAATACTTTAAGCTGGTTGTTCTGCTGACTGTTTTGATATGAATCTGTAGCTTATACTTCTTGGGTTGTTCCCCCCAAGTATGCTAGGACTTTTTTCCTAATTTCTTCTACTTTCTTACTCCTGGTTTTCTTCTCCTTTCACACACAGCCACGAACATATGCAATCCAACTTCTAACCTCAACATTCACTTTCAGTTTCAAGGTTACCTTTTATATGTGTATATATATGTATGTAAAATTTAACTTCTGATCTGCTCTGTTTACATCTTCTCTGTTCCAATTACTGTTGTACAGTTTTGGGTTAACTAATAAGAAGTAATCAAAAAAAGAAAGAAATGTATTTGTTCATTTCTTTTATTTGACCTATTCCCTTTGGCTAGAACTGTAACGGCATCTTTTAAGAGCACAGTGAAAGGTCTGCAGGCCAAAGGACCTATGCGTTATGACAAATACATTTTATAGCACAACAATACTTAAGCATTTAGGTGCGTTGGAGCCAATTGCACCTGATGGTCTAACGGAGAATTGTATTTTTCTTGAAATTAAAAATAAACTTCAGCTGAATTCAACCATATGTTTTCTCAAGCCTATACCATGGCAGCTTTTAGATTTTTTTGGAATATTTTTTACCTTATCAAGCCAGTCAGGTATTAAACCCATGTCAATGAACCATTTTTCTTTGGACTATTCCTTTCCAATTAGGAGAATCCTTCATCCTTAACAAATTAATTTCTTATCTGTATTGCTTTCACGTTATCACAGCTAAGTGCCAAAGCAGGACAATAATATTTAATGAGATGACACATGAGACCAAGGAAAAAAATACATAGAAAATGTAGTAAGCAGAGACAATTTTTCAGCTGTTGTGTGTGTAAGTATAAGTCTTCTGAAGCTGTACCAAGATGAAAATTTTATGAAGAGAAATATAGTAACAAGAATTTACATCAGTAGAAAGTTCAGCTGCTTCCCCTTATGCCCCCCTCCCCTTGTTTTTTGTAGTCTTTTATTCTCATTACAAAAAGCTTTTCTGTCTCATTCTGGATTTTTAGATGGAATTCGATTTTTTTTCCTTAAAAAGACCACTGTATTTTGTATTGCTTTCTAGATTACTCGTCTACCACTTGATTAATATTTCTACAGTAATTTGAAAAAAAGAGCTTTATAAACACTATTAAGAAAGATAATTTTGTTAGTATAGATCTCTAGAGCCTAAAACTGAGTGCTGATCTGCATAGAGTATTCTTTAATTTTTATCTTATTTCAGTATAGTGATAGAACCTAGACAATTATATTTCAAAGTTTAGAATACACTTTAAAAGAAAATGTACCATTTAAAAGAAGATGTACCATTTGAAAAAGTGATTTAACATTCTTAAAGACATTGTTTAATACCTGTGTGTAGAAAATAAATTCAAAATATAGTCAGTTGATTGGATGAAAGGTTATAGTCTATTGAATCTCCATTATACAGTAAATACAAACCTTTTATTAATAGTTGTGGTTTGCATAAGCAACCTAAGGTCTGGGAAAGCTGTAAGTTCCTACATTTTACTGCTTAATTTCTTACTGCTCTAGGAACTAAAGCATTTCAGGGAACCATGTTACCTTTAAAAGGATGGCTTTTGACTCTGAGAATTCAAAATCCAATGGAGATTAGGGCATGTGTTAGCCTAGTGTTTTCAAAGCTAATGACTGCACCAGTTTGATAGCCTGAATTTGAAAATATTGGCAGACAATAGAAACTCAATTGTCCTTTCACCCAAAACAGGGTACATATATGTTATATTACCAAAGCATAAAGAAGCTGTTATGAATTTTTATAATATAAATGTTCATATTTTGTGTGCACCAAGATAGAGGTTGTTGTTTATGCCTTTCCTGGGACAAATTGATGGTGTTCGATCACCAGCCATCTAGAATTTGTTGAAAAATGAGAGCACTACCCTCTTTTTTCATTAAACCTAGTATGATATCAGGACTCCATTGAAAGTAATGCTAGTAATAGATAGCATACTTTCACATATCTTGAAAAAAAGTTATGACATCAAGTACTTAGGAGAATTGTATGTTGCGAATAATGTATATCTTTTATTAACAAAACTAAGAGTAATTAAATAAGAACATTGCAAGGATGAAGTGAGATCTTGTGATCTTTAAACCAGGAATGCATATCTTCCTCACTGGAAAAGTTGCATGACTCAAATTATTTGCAGGAGTTAAAGGATTATTCTTAGACTTATAGAGTTGTTGAGGTTAGAAGAGACATCTGCAGATGTATAGTCCAACCCCTAAAACAGGGTCAGACAGACCACATTGTTCATGACCAGACAGAGTTTGAACGTCTCCAGGAATGGGGACTTCCCAATCTCTACATGCAATCTGCTTTGGTATTTGATCTCCCTTAAAGCAAATTTCTTGTGTTTAAGTAGAATTTGTTATATTTCGGTTCATGCCCTTTGACTCTTGTTCTTGATATGGTTGACTTAGTCTTCTTTACACCCACCCAGCCTATTAGATATTTAATACATTGAAATATTTGTTTCTGAAATAAACCAAGTTATGAAAAAACCTCTGCATTGCCCTGCTGAAAACATAGGCCACTGATTCTCATGAATTTTGAAAATAATTTGATTTCAAGTAAAATGGACTGAAATCAAGCAGGGAACTAATAAAATCTTCTTGCAAATGGAATCCTAGAGCTCTATGAGAACTGTGTTAAAAAATTGTAGTAACTGTAATTTGGTAAATAGGATTTTATTCTTGAGCAATACCTAGAAATTAGCAAAGATGAATTACAACCACATTTTGTTTTTCTGTCTAAAGTATTGATTCAACATTGTTTCTGTTTATAGCAGTTTAATAATATTCTACAGACTTAGTTTTTGCATTTAGTATGGGTTTGACAGAGTTCAGAGTATTCAGAGGACACAGGGAAATTTTTCCCATATAGGTAAAAAAAGAAGTGTGTTGTCCTACTGAATTTTGTTTGCATCATAGAGAGAGGGTTGACTTATTTTCTTTCCACTGAAAATAAATATAAATCCCTTCTTGGACTAGAAGGAGAACAGGTTCAAAACCAGAGTAACCTGAAATAAGTTCTATACCTTCTGTAAATGGGTGAGTGAACAACAGAATTGGGCTTCTCTTGTGTTCTATCCTGATGGTTGAATGAAAATTTGTAAGGCTCTTAGGTGTGGGTCAACGAGTTTGTATACCTTTTACAACTCTTTTCTAAAAGGTCAGTAAAAATAGATTAAGTAGATTAACTCAGTACGTTAATAGATTAACTCAGCTGTTTTCTGTTACGAAGTGTCTTATAGTAACACACTGTATTAATGAAGCCTGTCAAGTAAAACTTATTTCTGTCAATAGAGATATCTTTTTCCATTTTTCCCAACACAAATTATACTGTTTCTTAGCAGCAACGAAATTTAGATATATGTAGGATGGTGTTACCAAATATTCTGAAAACCAAAAATAAAACTTGAAGAAGCACAGGATAAGACTATTTAAATTCAGACATTCTGTAATAAGCTAAATGTATTTGAAACTACAGAAGTCAGTGTTAATATTTATTCACTTAAGACTACTATTCTAAGAAGCCTTAGAACTTCTAGAGGTAAATATTTATTTTAACTTTCTTTGAAGTATCTGTTCATTTCCAAGAATTTGGCTCAATAACTGAATTTAAATTGACATGCCAGGAAACAAGAAAGAATCAATTTTCACTAGTTTTATTTAAAGTTGTTTAGAAGCCCAAAAGAAATCAATTGTTGTGTATGTGCACTTTAAATGTCAGCAAATGTGAAATGAAATGAATTTTTGATGACATCAGGAAAGTCAGTATTTATACATTACTTATATTAGAAAATCACCCAATAGACCCATTATATGTTATAGTCTGTCAGCATTTCTGCTCAAAACACTGATATTTCACATGCCACTCTTATTCATGTAATTTTTTTTCTTAAATTTTGAAATGTGCTCTCAATTCGCAGGGCTACATAAAGCTAAATGCATGGGATTTTTCCATATTCCTCTAGCTAATACTTAGTTACTTTATTTTTCACAGCGAGCACTTGTTAGCCTATGCACAATATAATATCAATAATTTTAAAAAAATTAGTGAAATACAATATTCTGAGTGAGAATATGGGATGAAGTATGTGTAATATATGTAGACACTATGCAGAGAGGCTCTCATTAAAGTTTATTATGAATTTTTAAATACATTAAAAATGGAATGAAAATATCTTCTTTCTTTTTCCACTATTATTCATACATGTATTTCTGTTCCTGTGGATTCCTTTACAAAGTTCATAAGAGCAAAGCTTCTTGCCCATTTCCATGTCTGTTTTATAAGCTATAGGGCCTACAAGCAGCTTGTCCCAAAAGAAAAAAAAAATGCCATGTCCTTTTTCAAGCACTTCCATGCATGCATATACTCCCTAAGATTCTTTCACAGAGTATTTTCTTTGACACAAGGAAGACTAACATCTATTTTACAAAATCTTTGAGCACAAATCCAAGAACATCCACATCTATATTAATGTTTACAAAAAACTTTAAAGGTTATCTTTCGGGCCAACATAGACTGTCAATAGATTATCATGGACTCATAAATCAATGTTCCCTGTGCTGCTGAGGATTTAAGCTCCAGACTGAGAGATTTAGAATGGGTATCAGATACTCAAAGCCAGAAAAAAAAAATATAACAAAACCAAAACAGTTTTAATGAAAATATGAAGTAATACTTGTAATCAAACTACTATCTCTATGCTAAAATTCCTAGTTTAGAATAGTTGCAAAGATGAAAGTACTCCAGGACAAAGATAGAAAGAAGTGAAGGCTGGTAGTGGTCTCTTCTCACAGGTGATTAACAATAGAACAAGAGGGAATGGCTTCAAGCTGCAACAGGGTACATTTAGGCTGAACATTAGGAAAGAATTTTTCACAGAAAGAGTGGCCAGACACTGGAATAGGTTGCCCAGGAAGGTGTTTGAGTCCCCATCCCTCTGTGTGTTTAAGAGTTGTTGAGATGTGGTGTTAGGAGTTATGGTGTAGGGGAGGAATTTGTAGAGTAGGGCTGATGGTTGGACTTGATGATCCCAAGGGTCTTTTCCAACCTGAATGATTCTGCGAAAGCATTAGGCAGTACAGTTTGACAGGGGTAGCTGCAGTGCCTTCAATGATACTTGTAACGTGTCCTCTACCCAGCTTTTAATTTTTTTAACAAAATTCATGCATATTGAAGTATACAGAGTACCCACTCTCAGTTTCCCTATGAGCACAGATAAAGTTACTTCTCTGTTACTCTTCGTTAATTACATGTTGTAACATCTCCTACCAGCAGAAAAATGGAAGGACTTTTCTCATGTTGCTTGCCAGGATCTGAATCCTTTCAGAGCCACTGCTTTCTATGATATTGTTTCTCTTTACATGACCATGGGCACATTCCTTTTATCTGCATGTATATAATTGCATCTTTTTTTTTGCTTATAACAAATTTTGTTTGAATCATAGACAGGTGTTAATCATCTGAAATACCTTTCTCTATGGAGTCTACTGTTATTTAGCCAGACAGTAAAGTTAGCTTTCAACTGAAATACAAAGTTGTGGTGCATGTGGCATTTTGGAAAAGGGCACTGGCTTCCCAACTTATGAGAACTGTGTGAATCAAAATGCCTATTTTGTTATTAGGACAAAGACTGAGGCAAAGCTGTGCTTCTGCAGACAGTAAACAAGGGAAATTAACTAGATCTGGTTACATGAGAGATCTAGGGATTATTATCAACAGGTGTATTAAAGACTGCTTTAGTAATCATAGCATGCTGTGATACATGGTTTTCTATGTAACTTTGACACCTGAAAATGGATATGTAAAAGCAGGCACATTTTATGCAGCAAAATTTAATTCAGAAATTAAGTTGAATTTAGTGGTCTTTATTCCAATGGCAATATACTCATAGAAAAAATGTAATATCTATTGTAATTACCTACACAGCTAATATTACTGCAGTATCTGAGAGCCAAAATAATATCTGCACTGAAACAGGGAGGCAGGCAGGAGAGATGGCCACAGAAAAAAATAATAAAGGTATTGCAATTCAGTTTTACAGATCCAGCTCTCCCAACATCTCTAAGAAAAGCATTCTTTGCAAACTAGAGGAATGAAATTGAAGAGCGGATAGTCCACCTGATTTAGGAAAGTGGTGTGTGCAGAACATCAGGTAACATTCTTCATCATCCACCAATTCTTTGACATGCTTAATTCTTTTAAAATCATAAGGCTTGATTCTCAGGTGAGAAATCAGTGTCAGCAGCGACTCAGTCATCTGTGTCACAACTTCTGTTTTCTTAAAAAAAAAGTCCCACCTTGAGTTACTTTCTGGATTTCTCCTCTATTTCTATAGTAATTTGAAAAGATAGGAGTTTTATGAACATCATTAAGAAAGGTCATTTCGTTAGTACAGCTCTCTAAAGCTCTCACCATAAAGGTCTATCTCAATGTGTTACCACAGAAAGATGTACAGTCACAGCTTTGTAGTAAATGATAGTTTCATTGCACTATGGTAAAATATAGTCTTTTTGCTATGCTGTCCTGAAAGATTATATGGTTAGTTTCTGTTTCACAATGTGAGGGGAAAAGTCACCTCAAGAGAGAATGAGGTTACACAGGACAAACCAGCCAGAGGAAGGTTGGACTACTTCCTCTCTAACTGGATGGAACAAAATTTCTGCATCAGGTGATGGCAGAGACGAAACTACATACACGAGATATATTCAAAAGACATGAAATTTAAATATTCTTCTGTGCACGAAGGATGGGGTTATCACCTCCTTTCTGCATGTTTAAGAGAGATGTAGAGAAATGAAAGAATGTGCTAACAGTGTTGATGAATCATCCCAACTCTGCAGAGCTACTGCATTGACAGGGAGAGCATGAGGCAGGCTGATGAATCTGCTGACTTGCTCATGCTCCCCTGTGTATTTCACTCCTAATAAAAAGAGGAAAAACTGAAGCAAGGCCATTCATGATGATACTCCTAGGTGTATATCGTGAAGTATAACTTGAAATATATCTTAACAGTTTTGTTCCTTTGCTCATGCTCTGTATCGCACAGAAGTCAAAGGAGGATCACTGATCTTTCTGCATGTGCAAGTCAGTTCATGTTCCTTGTTATTTTCCATTACTTTGTGATTAGGGTGAATAAAAGTTTTACTCCATATAAACCAGATAAAGGGAAAGTGGTTCAGGTACTAGCATGGGATTTGGGAGTGCTGCCTTAGCTTCCTGCTCCTATCACAACTTGTGTTACTGAACACACTAATCAATAATCAGGCCCCTGGAGGAATTTCAGGATAAGGATTCAGAAGTATTGCCTCCACAATATACAGGGGAGTTAGACACTTCAAAGCGAGTGTTATAAAAAACAGACTGCAAAATAAAACTGCCCTAGACAAACAGCAAAAGGTACTGAGGAAATGCATTACAGCATCTTCTATCCTAATTGTCTCTAAAGTTTGAGTTATTCTTTCTATTTAAGATGTGAAAGCTTGAAAGTTTTCTTAAATGTTCTTTTATTTTAGAATTTAGAGGAAGTTCTTACCCTTTTCCCAAGGCTGGCAAAAAGATCAGAGCACTCCACCACCAACTGTGTCATAGAAGCATAGAATTGCCTAGGTTGGAATGGATCTTTCAGATGATCTAGTCCAACCATCGACTTAAAACTGACAAAAATATCACTAAACCATAATGTTAAGTGCTATGACTAGGCATCTTGTAAATACCTCCAGGCATGACCATTCCACCACTTCCCTAGGTCACATGAGTTCTGCTTCCTTTTCCTTGTGAAAGGTTCAAATTCCACATCTCCTGCTTCTTCAGGTAGGACCCAATATGCCAGATGCTACTCCATTTTAATGAAAAACACATAAATGTAGAAGACATGATTATGTCCCACTGTAGTTCACATCACTGTGGGAAGCATGGTGGAAGGCAGCCTGGACAGCCTCTTCCTGGGTAGATGAAGCCAAAAGTTTTAGAGCTATCAAAATAAGTAGTGAACATGGTGTGTGACAATAAAATCAGAGAAGTCTATGTGAAAGTGACAGCTTTCTGCACTCAAATAACTCAAGAATGGCTAATAAAGCAGTCTTTCTGAATTACTTTATACTAAATTTCTTTTTTTAATTAATACTATACTTTAAGAAAGCTCATTTTTTTCCACTCCATAATTCTTAATAACTAGCTCATTTGAAGAATTTGCCATCCCTTCCTGTAATTTAGAAGCTTTTTCATGAAAAGAGAAGTTTCTGCAACTTACTTGGTAACTTGAGATGAACAATCTCATGTAAGGGTTGTAGAGCTCCATTACCTCTGAACTAAAAATCCTGATAGAATGCAAGTGATGAAGGAAAACATCATTCAGTTCCTCATCTCGTGTCTTATTTTGCCAGAGCAGTTGTCCAAGATTTTGGGTAAGGTGAGCTGTTCGGTTTCTTGTGGAGCACAGGGTCTGCAGCTTTCTCCCATCTGATCTTAATCAGGCATCAAATGGGCAATTTGATTCCTATTCATATGAGAACATGTGGCTACGAATGTATGGAACAGAAAACATTTCTCTTTCAGTTTTGTGGAATCCTTTCTGATAGTACACAGCTATCAATGTCACTCCTGTTTCAGTCTCATTGAAAACCTGAAAAATATATACACATTTCCTCAAGCTTTAAATTGATAATAGTCACATAAAAATACTTTTACTTTTTAAAAAAAAATGAAAATATTTTTATTTTAAAAAGGAAAGGAACAAAAATACCAAATTATTTAATACTTATTCTGAAAATAAGTTAATTTTTGAGATTTTAGAAAAGCAAGAAAGATATGCATGTGCAGAAAAAGAATGTATCTTCAGTTAATATTTAAAAATCTATATAAGGAGTCTTGCAGTCATATATAAGCTTCTGTTAACATCTGAGTGTGATAACCATTTAAGAGTAGTTCTGAGTTAATAAAGATTTCACTGGCCTCACTGAACACACTAGCAGCTTTTTTTTCATATCCCATTGTATAATGTCGGCCTAAATCAAAGCTCTTTAGTACTTCCACCATGTTCAATGAATAACCTCGCACAAAATTGAAAATGGGTGCAAATTTTTGGTTCTTTTCGAATCAGAGTGAATCAGAGTGAAAAATAAAAACCAAAATACCCCATCTTTCAGTGAATCAGTCAGTAAGGTCCCTCATGATGATGCACCTCAAGCCTAGAGGTCAAACAATCTGTCTTTGCATCATGAACTGAGAGATTATCTAAAGATGTTGAACAATCAATAGACAGCACAGAGCTGTTTAGAAGATGATTATAGGCAAACAAGGGTAGCTTGTAAGTTGATATTTATTTTAATTAATGATTACAAAGACCTGTCTGGATTCGCAGTGCCTCATCAGCTTAACCCAAGCCATGGCAAAGTCTCAACCTTGTCATGAATTTTGCCAAAATCTGGAAAGCTAATAGAGTAGTAATTAAGTAATCTTGCTGCTGAAGATGCTACCTTTTTTAATATCTCATTCAGCCAGGAGGGTAAATATGCCACAATCATAGAACAGCTTTCATTTTAGCCTGTTCAAAACAGCATTGATGAGAGTTGTCTACCTCCAAAACTAGATCAGTACAGCATGGGTTGGTAAAAGCAGGAATAACCTTTCAGATTTAATTCTAGTGGGTGATATATTAAATGTAGTCGTGCAACTCATTTCAGGCTCTTCCTAAGGCCACACTACCAGCAGGTTTTATTCTGCTAGCATTTTTAATAAGTAATGGAGTTCTTGAAAGCATTCATTACAATGATACAAATTTATTCTGATATGTTCCTTTTTTTCCTAACTGAAAAAATTTATCATCTGTGACATAGTATCGTTTAGACAGAGTTGAAAAACTTCATTTGCAAGAAGAATATTCACCCAATTTAAGTGTTACATCCAAATCATGTCTCTGAAGGTTTATGTTTTCTTATTCCATCACATTGACAGTTTCCTGGCCTTTAAGGGTAATAGCACTGTCCCAAAAACTTAAGATTAGGAACAGTCACCCTTTGATCATCTGAGAGCCCAGGGGAGTCTGAATATACTTGACAACATCCTCTCATATCAGAAATATGCACGCAGGTGTATACATTGCAGCCAAACACATGGAGATGTACAGTCATGATGACAAAAAAGGAATTTTCCTGCGAAGATTACTAGTCCAAACACATTGCATGTTCTTTTGTTGATGTACTATTATTATAGAATAAAGTAAAGTAGAAAGGACATACACTGTATGTCTTCATCTGTTTGCACTAGGAATTAGCAAAACTGTGTCTTCAAAGCAAAACAGGAAATAAAAATAACAAGATTTCAAAATGAATGGAAATAACAAATTTTTATAAGAAACTACTGAAAATCAGAAATTAACTGCTAATATAAATTTTGATGTTGCCTTATTTATCACTTCATATTAATTTCTTAGACACTGCTGTATAACATATTTAATGGGAATTTATATATAATAATTATAATTTACTTCCTTAGACATAGTTAAAAATGTAAATATATTTTCACTTAGCTAATTAAAAGAAATTGTAAAAAAATGGTATGCCATACATTGCTATTGGATCATATATCTTGCAGAATCTGTATGAATTTAATGGGACTATATTCTGACTTATGTGGTAGGACCACAATGGTCCCTTTTTACATATAATACAATTTAGAACTTTAGCACTCTCACTTTGTGTTACTCACAATGTAGAAGAGAAACTGCATTGTTTTATCATGTTTATTTCATTGAAGTTTTTATTATCCATATATATACTTATTTGCTAAAATCTCATTCTCAGTTTTGATATAGAATTGCACACAGGTTAATCAGGTTTCAGATAATTAAAGCATTTCCCATGTATTTGAATGTAATTTCTACCTCTCCATTTTATACGTACAACATACAATCACAGAATTTTCTAGGATGGAAGAAATCTTTTAGATCATCGAGTCCAACCATCAAGCTAACACTGACAAAAATCCTCCTGGTTTGAAAATGAGCATCAAACTGACTTTTATGTCCTTCATTGATCAATATTGATCTGTTTTGTGTTCTCCTGTTTAATCAGCTCTTGAATTGTCTGTTGTATTTTTCTGTCTTTTTAACTTTCTTATCATTTTTACTGCTTTTTTCCATAATCCTAGAAGATCTGCAGCTGGATGCAGAGGTTCTTCTTCTGCATAAGTTTTCAATGAAACTAAAATTTTTTGAGGCTTAGAAAAATTTAAGAATGTTTTGTCTATTTCCACAATCTTCTATAGGCATCTAAAATTAACCCCTGATAGATACAAGCTCAGGAAAACTTTTGGTCACATATAGTAAGGTTACTCTCATACTAGTAAGAATCAATTCATAATGAAGTGACAACACAATTCCACTTTTCCTGTATATCTTAAAGTTTCTCTGTATTACTTTTTTTCTGTTTCCATTGAATGACCTAGACCTATTTTCAGTTGAAACTATATGAGATAATAATATTTACTTTTTTAAGTTTCATTGCGACTGGAACTTATTTATATGTATTAGTAATTCACATTATTCCCTTCAGTATGTACTTTTATGCAACTGTTGACAAAAAATTCTGCATCTCCATTAGATATTTCAGTCCCTGTCTCATAGTCTCCCCCTTAAATACTAAACTAAAACATTGCCCTGTCATCTGTAAAGTGTTAATTTCTTATTTAGTTAATACTCTCGTGAATTTATTGTTCTTTTTTTTTTT
>VXBJ01004702.1:1206-19153 GCA_013400055.1 Nycticryphes semicollaris
GGCTCATGGGTAGCTGACTGTCCACCAGGACCCCCAGATCCTTCTCCTCAGAAGTGCTTTCCAGCAGGTCCATCCCCAACCTCTTTTGGTGCCTGGGGTTCTTCCTCCCCAGGTGCAGGACCCTACACTTGCCCTTGTTGAACCTCATGAGGTTCCTCCCTGCCCAGCTCTCCAGCCTGTCCAGCTCCTGCTGGATGGTGACACAGCCCTCTGGAGTGTCAGCCACCCCTCCCAGTTTGGTGCCATCAGTGACCTTGCCGAGGATACACTCTGATCCCTTGTCCAGGGCATGTTCCCCATCCCCCGTAGGAAGGTACAGCTCAACCAGAGACAAGGGACAAAGAATTCTGGAAAAAAATAAAAACAATAGCCAGGCCAGAAGATTTGCTTTCTTTTGTTTTGTTTTTTAAATTTAGGAAAGTCAGCGTAGACTGGACTTGGAGCAATGCTGTGATATGCAAATATCATGTGTGATACCTTACGCTGTGGATGTTTAATCCCACTCCAGGGTCCGGCAACACAAATGCTACAAAAGCCCGAAAGCGGCACCAGTTGCCACGTGCTAATTGGGTTTTACTGGTTGTGAACACCACTTCCGGTCTTAAGCTTAGAGGAGCTCATCAAACATTCATTAAAAACAAAGCAGCTGTTTATATTAATAGTAATTACCCCAATCTTAAGAACAAACTGTAACAGATTCCATGTGTGAGGGCGAAAGCGCTACCAGAGCTCGGGGCTGGGTTTAGGAAACCAGGCTCTTTCCTTCCACTTCAGGTATCACGAAATACCTGGGCAAAACCCACGGACAGCAAAGGATCTCCCACCAGCACTTCGTTCCTCAGGAGTGACATCCCACCTGCCTGAATGGTTTTCATTTTCTTTTCTACCTTCAGGGCCTTTTTCTCACCTGATCCAGTAATAGAAGGAAAACACCGAGTCACTGTTTCATCAGCCAGAGGTTGAATTCTTAGCGCCCGGGCTAATTTACTGAAGCCCTAAGACAAATTTCAAGCTAAACCATTTCATTTGTCACAAGTCTGGTAGGAATTACGAAGGTGAGAAGGATCAAACCCCTGTTTTAATGGGGTCATGTTACTATCCCTGTTTCAGACTTCCATTAGAAAGTCCAGAGGTTTCCTCCCGCACACGCATAATGTCACTGGGCCATCGAGCACTTCCCAAGACACACAGTGTCTGTCTGTCTCTCTCACTGCACCAATTAGACAATGTTCAGAGAGAAAGCAGAAGTTAATTAGCTCCGGTTTTAGGGTTACGCTCTGGGGAAGAACCTCATTATACATTCCCACTGCAGAGGGTAATAGAGCAAATGAATTTCAGCAGAAAGGAAGTAGAGCCTGAGTGGCACGTACACACCTCCACCAGCCGAGGTCCCAGTACAAGTTGGGAACTGACCTGCTGGAGAGCAGCGTAGGGGAAAGGGACCTGGGGGTCCTGGTGGGAAGCAGGATGACCATGAGCAATCATTGTGCCCTTATGGCCAAGAAGGCCAATGGCA
Source organism: Nycticryphes semicollaris (assembly GCA_013400055.1). Lineage (NCBI taxonomy): Eukaryota > Metazoa > Chordata > Aves > Charadriiformes > Rostratulidae > Nycticryphes > Nycticryphes semicollaris. Next base: position 2,723 of record VXBJ01004702.1, read on the forward strand.
TCCTGGGGTGTATGAGAAGGGGGTGGTTCATAGGCCAAGAAAGGTTCTCCTCCCCCTCTACTCTGCCCTGGTGAGTCCCCATGTGGAATATTGTGTCNTGGTGGAGTCTCCTTCTCTGGACACATTCCAACCCCTCCTGAACACGTTCCAGTGTGACCTGCTCTGGGTGTTCCTGCTCTGGCGGGGGATGGGACTGGATGAGCTTTCAAAGTCCCTTACAGACCCTGAGATTCTGTGAATGAGAGAGCTCCAGAGTCCCTGATAGACCCACTGTCAACAGATCCAACAGCAGCTATTGAACTCAAGACACCACCATCCATATTTTCAAAGGGTGAGGATCACAAGCCCGGAGGACCTAAGCCTTCTCCTTCACTCATGGAGAGACACTCAAACCACACTCCTCAGCCCAGCCTCCAGGCTCTCCCGTGAAAAGCCCAGTCCCTTCTCACCTGTGAAGGAACTTCTCGTAGGTCTGGCGGTAGGCAAAGCCTGCTCGGCGCACTCGCACGTTCTCCAGAAGGCCAAGGTATTCCACTTGGTGCCTGCAACGCTCCTCGTCGAAGAGCTGTGGGGACTTCTTATCGTTGGGCTTAATGCAACGGACGTAATAGGGCTCCTAAAGGGGACAAATCAAACCCAACATCACTCAGAAAGAAAACAGTCAAGGCAGCCACAACTGTTTCCTCATGAAAACACCGAGATGTCCGGCCACCACAGTCACCTGGATGAGGTCTGGTCACTTAACAGGAATTACAAGGTTAGAACAGAAATGACCAGAGTGGCACGAAAAATGCTCCTCCCCTTCGCATACTGCAGTGACATCTGTTACGGGATCATAGAACCATAGAAGGGTTTGGGTTGGAAGAGAACTTAAAGCCCAGCCAGTGCCATCCCCTGCCCTGGGCAGGGACACCTCCCACCACACCAGGTGGCTCCAAGCCCCCTCCAACCTGGCCTTGAATCACTGTGTTACCCATTGGAGTTTGAGCGTCCCGGAACCAGTTCCACGTCCCCCTTCTCTACAGACTGTGGTAATAACAAAACCAGTCTTCATTAAGGACAGAACCAGCAAAGTCATTCATTGCCCTGGCTGTCGGACACGGCTTTTCCAGTACCAGCATCTAAAAACAGAATGGATTTCTGTCCAACCAAGTCCTCTAAAGCCTGTAGCGGTATCCTGCGACGGTGGAAACAGGGGAGACCCAGCTACCTTCCAGCCCAGTTCAACACCACAAGCATCACACCTTCCACAGCACAACCAGAACCCACCAGATCACCTCCTTCTGCACCGCCTGGGACTTGCTCAGGTCGTTGAAGGGAGACTGGGGGGGCTTTACTCCCCCAGCGTTCTCCTGCCCTGGATGCTGAGGACAAAGTCCCCCAGGGTCGGACACCCTTTGCTGCCGCCTTCACCCATGGGATAAGCCCCATATGCAGCCCTGATAAACTGTTATGATGTTTACTTTTACTTTTATGAGATCTAAAGGAACTTTCATTTAGGCCAACATGGTCTATAACCAGCCCCAGCTCCTGGGGGAGACTCTAAGTCTTAATGAACTTATTTATTTTTGTCACCCTGGGTTTTGAAGTCCATTCATTCTTTCCCTTCATTCTTAACCTTTGTATCCCACTTCTAACTTTATTGGTGAGAGGAACAGCAATTAATAAGCCTCATAAAGGCCCATCTTAGTGTCTCAAGGTAAAATTGCATTCCTATAACATCAATATGTATTATTTTTTTAAGTAGCCCTTGCAAAAGGAGTGCCACGTTGTGCAGAGCCTACTGCCCACCGAGTCTCACCACTCCCCAAGAGAGAGAACTCAGCTGCGGGTCCCAGTCAGCTCAGGATGTCCCAGTACATCCAGACTTGCTTCAGAGGATGTGGCAAAGAGGCACTTAAGCTGGAGCATTTTGAAAATGAGTTTGCAGCGCTGACAACATGATGATAAAGGGCGATAAGCAGCCTGGCTGAAATCTCCACATTAGAAGATGTCACCTTTCATAATCACAAAATATAAATTAAGAATGGAATTTCAGCATTTTTCCCCTGGACTAGATGAAACCATCTGTAAAACTGCTCTGAGTAACCAGAGGCCTCCTCTCTAAAGGGAAACCCCACGGGTTTTCCAAAGGAGTCTGCTCTATTCCAGCACTACTGGATGGTTTCAGCAGTGATTTGGATGAAGGAGCACGGCGTGGTACCAGCTCTGGAGGCAATATCATAGAACCATAGAACCATTCAGGTTGGAAAAGACCCTTGGGATCATGGAGTCCAACCACCAGCCCCACTCTACCAAGGTCTCCCCTACACCACATCCCCCAACACCACATCTCAACCACTCTCAAACACACTCAGGGGTGGGGACTCAACCCCCTCCCTGGGCAGCCTCCTCCAGGCTCTGACCACTCTTTTGGGGAAGAATTCTTTCCTCATCTCCAGCCTAAACCTACCCTGGTGCAGCTTGAAGCCATTCCCTCTCCTTCTATGGCTAATTCCCTGTGAGAAGAGACCAGCCCCAACCTCTCTGCAATGTCCTTCCAAGGAGCTGTAGAGAGCCATGAGGTCTCCCCTCAGCCTCCTCTTCCTCCAACTCAACACTCCCAGCTCCTTCCATCTCTCCAGGAGATTTCTTCTCCAGGCCCTTCCCCAATATGAAGTTCCAGAGTGATGCAAGAACCCACAACGTTAACAAATGGGAGGAGTGGTTTGGGGGGAAAGAAAAAAAAAAAAGATAAAAAAAAGGATGAATTTAGTGAGGACAAACACAAAGCTCCAGACTGAGGCAGGAACAGTTGTAAAATGAAAGAATGAAAAACTGATTTGACACAAGTGCTAAAAAAAGACCTAGGAGTTGTGGGTGAACCTGGGTCAAGGTGGTGTTTTTCTAAGGAAGGGGCACAGGAACAGGAAAACCACGAGCCAAAAAAAACCCACCCATCAGATTTCTGCTTTTCTGCACATGGCTCCGGGGTCGAGGCGCTGCAGTTGAAGTGGGATGGAAACGGGGATGAGTGAGTTCAGGGAAGAACAGAAAACATCAAAAATCCAGAAAACATGACTCAGAGGGAACACGGGTTTAATCCCGAAGGACTGAGGAGCCCCATAACCATCCCGAGGTTCGATTTCATACACTGAAGGGGTACATGTGAAGATAAGTAACTATTCAGTTTTAGGACAAAGCAGCACTGGCTTTAACTGCAGGGTAAAGATTCAAGTCAGGCGTGAAGAGAAGAAGGAACAGGAGTTGAATTCCTGGGGAGAGGAGGGAAACCTCTGCCAGTGGAGACAAAGAGCATCCACAAAGAGAAAACAGAGTCAGAGATGTCTTTAAACAGGAGCTAAATTCCCAAGGTACCTTTTAACCCTATTTTCTATGATTTAGCCATATTTGCTATGATTTCAGGTCACTCACCTAATCTCAGGATAATGTGAAAGGCCCAAAATTGCTATTTTTCCCTTCAGTAATATTGAAGAAAGAGGATCACCCTTGAGCATCCTGGCCAGTCCTGGCATAACCTGGCTAATGACAGGCACGTGGAGCTTCCACTCGCTAGCGAGTAGGAATAGGCTGAAGGAGAGTAATGAAGAGGCTGAGATATGGAGGCCCTGGAACAGCAGAGCCTCGTATCCTTGTTTGGCTCCTTCCCTCATCAGGGAGATGAAGGCAAAGCCGCCCGTGGTGGAGACAACTGGCCCAGGCCCAAAGCACCACCTGAGACCCAAGTAGGACAGAGCTCTCCTTCATCCTGCTCCTCTTTTCACATCCTCAGAAAGTGCCAAGACTTGGAAAAAGAAGGAAGAGTAAGGACACAGCTTCCTCAGGTCACCTGGCAGCCGAGTGACAGCTCTGTTCTGGGTGCAGTCTCCTACTGAGGTCCCCACCACACCGAGCACCACCTTCTGCCACGGAAACTCAACACAACCCACACCTATTCCATTTGTTCTCCTCTCCTTAAGGAGAGAACGGTGGAATAAAACGTACTGGTACAATTTGAAGAGTTTTAAGAGATTTAGATAATTAACTTTTTTGGCTTTCCCCTGTAAATTCTCTCCAGGACGAAGGTAAGAAGGTTTAGAAGGGTCTTTATTTGCTCCACAGCCTCCTGCCGGCTCTCAGAGCTCGCAGGCTGCGTGGGCCATGATTTCCCTGTGGTTGCAGAGCTCGGCTGTGCCATGGGAACAGGGCTGTCACCACCGCTCTTCACGCTCTCCCAGACATGGGGTGTCACACTCTGAAGGCAGAGCCACCCCTACCTGAGCTTCAAATCAGCACTGAAGGAGGTTTCACTCCTGGCAGCTGTAACTGATGAGCAGTAGGAGTTTGCTGGACCTGATGCCCACAGCTTATAAACTCTGCACTGTAATCACAGAATCACACAATCCCAGGGATTGGAAGGGACCTTGAAAGATCATCCAGTTCCATCCCCTGCCGGAGCAGGAACATCTCTCAGGTGCATGGCAAGAAACAAAGGCCAGGACACCCATCTGCTGGAATAAGCCTCCTGTGACTGGAGATAAGAAAGACTGGAAATAAGCTGTTTACCCCTCTGCTCTGTTCTTATGAGACCCCACCTGGAGCTCTGTGTCCAGCTCTGGAGTCCTCAACACAGAAAGGACATGGACCTGTTGGAATGAGTCCAGTGGAGGGGCACCAAGATGCTCAGAGGGCTGGAGCACCTCTGCTGGGAGGACAGGCTGAGAGAGCTGGGGTTGTTCAGCCTGGAGAAGAGAAGGCTCCGGGGAGACCTTAGAGCAGCCTCCCAGGATCTGAAGGGAGCTCCAGGAGAGCTGGGGAGGGACTCTTTGTCAGGGAGTGGAGTGACAGGACAAGGGGTAACGGCTTTAAATTGGAAGAGGGATTGAGATGGAGATGAGATACCAGAAAGAACTTGTTTGGTGTGAGGGTGGTGAGAGCCTGGCCCAGGTTGCCCAGAGAAGCTGTGGCTGCCCCATCCCTGGAGGGGTTCAAGGCCAGGTTGGAGGGGGCTTGGAGCCACCTGGTGTGGTGGGAGGTGTCCCTGCCCAGGGCAGGGGGTTGGGACTCCATAATCTTTAAGGTCCCTTCCAACCCAAACCAATTTGTGATTCTATGAAAATGCCGGATGTAGGAGAACTCCCAAAGCAATATCTGGACTTAGAAGCTGTGGAAGAGTCTGCAGCTGTGAAGGTGAACGGTCTACAATTCTCCTCAGCCCCTCCTGCCAAGCAACATTCAACTTGGGCCAATTCTCCATCCCCATGTTAGTCACCCCGAAGGACAGACCTGTCCCAGTGTTACCAACAGGGTCACTGACATCAGAAAGCTGCCAGACCCGCCCTCGGTATCGCTGTGTCCCATCTGAAGCCAGGATGAATCCAAATCCTTCAATGAGATTGATGTTATGGCTGGACTGGATGATCTTAAAGGTCTTTTCCAACCTAAATGATTCCATATCACAAATATTCCATGTTTGATCCACAGAACCGCAACGCCTTGAGTACGTGGGTAGAGAATGAGAGAAGTCAGGGGTATGAAGTCAAGAAAGTCCATCCCACTGTGCTGCCTCGAGGGAACTGGTGTCACTTCTTCGGTACCGACATCAGAGCCCCCAGTTCACAGCTATTCATTACCACCAACACATAAACTCCCCTCACTGCCCCGGAGCTGGCTGCTGGGGTTGTCACTCATGTCTTTGCCATTGAAAAACGTGACAAACCTCACTGCAAAGATAAATAAATAAATAAATAGACAAACTTAAAAATCTGTGACTTCAAGCCCCGCACAAAGAGGAGCGACTCCATTTGCATTCGATAGAAAGAGGCCGAAGTCGAGGCACCATTTTCCTTTTGAAAAACAGGAATGGGAAGCTCCTGAGCAGACAGGAGATCATCTATCAGTGCAATTACAGGGCAATTAAAGCCTCACAGCAATGACAGCTACGAGGGGAAATTCTAAAGTAGATTATTCCACGCTTACAACAATCCCACCAGCCTGGGCTCTTCGGGGGGATAATTATGCAGCTCCCATTATTGCACCGCGAGGCTGTCAAGCCTGGGAGCTGCATTTTATAAACGGAGAAGAGAAACACAGAGACACAAAGGCCCCAGCTCTGAAAAGCTGTTTAGATGCCTAATTGCAACATATAGATATTTTTTTAATCAAACTAAAGGATTTTTTAGATTCTTAAGTGTTAAAAAGAAAACACAGGAATTTAAAGTCACTGCATCCTAAACAAAGTCCTCCTGGAGAGATTTCCACAGTTTATAGCTCCTTAGATGAGAGAATGGGTAGGAGCCAGGACTGACAGGTTTGTGCTGGGTACGTCCAACCAGTCACAGTGGGGACATTAGGACTTACTGGAGGAGAAGCCTGTGAACCAGGAGAGGAGAGGAGAGGAATGGAATTAAAAAAAAGAGTCAGACAAAAGGAACTACAGAGAAGGAGGGTAAGTAATAAAATAAAATAAAATAAAATAAAATAAAATAATAAAATAAAATAAAATAAAATAAAAGAGATGTGTATCCAGAGAGGGTTCCTAGAGAAGCCCTTCATTTACAGCTGGGTCAGCCAAAGGACTTCCCATGGCAATATTTTAAAAGAAAAGCCACCCAAACTCATCCATCACAGACCAAATCCTCAAGAGAACAGCATGGGCTGGAAAACATGGGCTTGGGAGATGTTACGTGGCAACTCTGTAAAGCTAGTTTTTGGGTTGATTTGTTGGCTTTCTGAAAGGAAAAAAAAATACATAAATGTCCATTTCTTCCCTACCGGTGCTTTCTGCCCCAAATTCTCTCAGTGTGAATCCGGAGGATTACGCTGTTACTGAGACACCAGTGCTGAGAAACCCAAATTCAATGCAGCATCCTCCATAAAGCAGATCTCCTGAGTCTCTGTACTCATGGGGACACGTGTAAACCCAAAGCGAAGTTGAAGCCGCGTTTGTGAACGGCTCCCGCAGCGTTAACACCGCTTTTATGTGACTCACCCTAAGGGACGCGTTGGACACCCTCATAACCCCAGTGCCTGCCCCTTCCCCACAGAACTCTGCTCCATCCTTAAATATCCCAGGTTTTAAACGGAAAACCAACAAAAGAGAAGTTTTCAAGGGGATAATTTCAAATAGTGGAAAAGTTAAATAACCCCCTAATGTAGGGAGTTGTGTATTCACAGACTTTGAGCTTCTTTTCTGATATTATTGTTATTCCCACCCGCAAAATTAGCATTTTTGGATGCTATTCCCCCAAATGACAGGATTCAAGATATCGTTGATATTGCCAAAAAAAACCCTGCAGCTTTTTAGGAAGGCCAGAGGAGTAGAAATGCAAAAGAGCTCTTGGAGTGCCATTGTGTTTGAGGGCTCTAGAAGCAGAGCATATACATATGGTTTGAAACAGTTTATGAGAAATGTGAAAGAAGCAAGAGCACTTACTGAGACACCAGTGCTGAGAAACCCAAATTCAATGCAGCATAAACCAGATTGCCTGAGTCTTCGTACTCGTGTGGACACGTGTAAACCCAGGTGGAACGGGAGGCTGAGACAAGCAGCGCTGGCTGCACTCACAGACTGGGCAAACTCCAGTAACGTGAATCAATCAGCGCAAACTGCAACGAAATTCAGGCCTACCTTCATCTTGGTTTTTAGAAACAGCTGAGAAAAGCATGAACTGGTGTCACCTCTCCCTATGGAACCTCTTGCCTCTGCCACCTACAGCCCCTAGAGCTGACACCCTGTGTGCGACGCTGCTCTCGGAGACCTGTTTCCAACCACCGTTACCACGAGCTTCCCTCCAAAAATCCCACCAGTCCTGCAGGTTCCAAACCAGGGAGGGACACGTCAACGTTGTCACCGGTGACCTCCAGAAGCGCAGCTCCGGTCCCACGTTAAGCACCGGAAAAAACCATGAGTAACACGACCCAAGGGAGGAATCACAGCTCCCGTAACTGCAGCGAGTGGTGTCCCCAAGAGAGACACCGAGGTGGTTGTAGCCATCCCAGAAGAACAACCGGTCCCAGTAAGAAAAGGAGACGAGTATCCAAACTGGCAATGACTCAGAGGCAGAGCATCCCGATTATTATCTGTGTGTAACCGGGATCTAGCGAAGCACATGAACACCCAGAGTTCTCAGCTTGTTGATAACACGCACATGTTATTATTAACTGCCCAAAAAGTCACCCCAAAAAGTCACCCCAAAAAGTCACCCCAAAAAGAGATCCTCGGGGCACAGCGGCCAAACAAAAGCACCATCTCTACTGTTGGAAGAACACGGTGACTGCGTTCAGGACCCTTATCCAAGCCCCTTTCTAGGACACACCAAAATTGAGACCCTTTAAAGTAACGTCAGGTTGACTTCGGAATGGGCCACACCAAATCGGGGGTGTTTTTGAGATGTCTACCAGCCCTGCCCAACACAACACCCACAAAGTCTCACGCGGCTGCTTCTCCAAGCAGAAATTCAAAGAGTGCTCTGCTCCTCACAGGATCTTCTCATCAGCACAAGGATCATTGTTGTACAAAGCTTTTCCTGGCCTTAGCACATCTGTGGGCACGTTCTCCCTCCGGATCTCGGGCCGCTAACACTTCCTTGGCTTCCACAGCTCCCGAGAAGAGAGTCAGAACAAACACACTGCCCTTTATTCCTCTGTTCCTCTAAACATTAACACCGTGAACGGGGTTCTGGGCTCATCACTCACCTCTCGGGGACTGCACTGCCCTTCCCCAACACTCCCAAAAATGCCAGGAGTCCAGCAAGGTCACCGGCATCACTAACACCTAAATATTTGGAGGTGATCTCTGCTCGCAGGAGGGATCACCTCCATCCTGCTGCTCCACAGCGTGTTCCAACAGCCCTTTTCCCAGTTCATCCCTTACCCTACCTTTCTGCACACAAAGCAGCGCTTGCCAAAGCAGTGCCTTCCACTATAAAACTTCATTATTTAGTAAAACAGAAGGTTTCACTTCTCACCCTCTGTCCACAGCAAAGAGGAAAGAAGGAAATCACGCAGGTCTGCCTGGATTTTCACAGAAGCCTCTTGGCATTGAAAGTCAGGAAGAGAGAATCTCCCCCCCCCTGTGAAACTACAGCCTCTGGGCCCTCTGCCACAAGAGTTTTGTTAAAGATGATTATTTATTTGATATAATAATTACAACCTACAAGAGACTGGCTTTCCTTACAAGCAAAAAGGTCACAGAGGAAACAAAAATCCACCTTCTTTGGGCAGGGATGGCAGCAAACTCTCCTACGAGACCCTCACAGCTGCCCAGGGTCACAGCCAAAGCTCTCCCACCGCTACTCAGCTCGGCTTTCTGGCAGGGACAGGGAGGTGGAAGCCTCCCCACAGAGAAGCTACACCCGACTAATCAGATGTTGGAGTCGATTTTGAAATAGAAACACTTACCTTTGATGCCAGGTTGTCCACTAGTGCAATCATGGAGTTCTTAAAAAGAGTAGCAGCTGTCAGAGGTCGCTTGGTGACCTCGGTGATGCTCAGTTTCCCTTCAGGCCACATCATCTTCAGCACAGGGTTAGAGCTAAAAGACAGACTCTTTAATTGCACAGTCTGACAGCACTTCTGCTCAATTCAAAATTCAACAGCTTCTGTCCACATCTACTGGTGTTTTCAGTTCCAAACTGCCAAAGCAGTAGGATATTCCTGGGCAAAACAGCTCTTGCCCTTGAGCAGTAACACAGCTCAAGCTTATAACTGAATGTTCTGGAAAAACAACAAGCACATTCTCCTCTTCAGATAAAGACGTGCAGTAATGGGACAGTAAAAATCCCGCAGAAGCGATCTATCAAAAGCAGAGTCTGCCTTACTGACACAAACATAAAGAATTTAATCAAAAGAGAAAAAGACTAAGACCCACAACATCCTGCCTGGAAACTTGCTATCTGCTTTCAAGCTGTATTTTTTCACCGTTCTTGATACATCAAGTAATTTATACATTTTAGCCTACATTTTCTTGCAGGGCCACGATGGAAGAGAGAAAAGCTGGAAGCAGTTAGGGTGATCCAATAACCAATCTATCACATGCTTTAATAGGCCGTCAGTGGTCTTTGTGAAGTCTTTACCAGAGATTTGACAGAAACCAGAGGCTGCGTTTAACAAAACCTCCGTACAGCAAATGTTCTGCAGGTTTTTTGGTTAGTGTGAAGTCTCAAAAACATGAACAGCAAGGGAGTACACTGAGGAAAACATATCAGGGCTGTAACCCAAGCTAATGGCTGTAGGAGCTGTTAAAGCAGGCAAACAGAGCGGGCCAAGCAGCTGCAGGCTGGTTTTTCCCTGACTTCCACCCTGAGTAGAGTCTCTGAAAGGCTGAGATTGGCCACAGTTACCAACGAATTAGAAGAGGCTTAAAGCCAGCTGTGAGAAAACCAGCTTTCTGGAGCACTTATTTTTGCTAGGATTTTAATGTTTTTCAACTTGTACTTGCCTAATTAGTATTTAGAACACGTGACTACAGGGTTTAAATTTTTCACGTCGCTGCACATACCGAAAGGATTCACATCTATTTTGCCCGTCTTTCCCCTCACCCCTAAACTTCCTTTCAAAACAAGGACTTGTAGCTGGGGCCAGCGCTACCTCTTGTGGATCAAACACTACTCGGTATCTTCGGCACCGATTAAAGAGAGATCAGCAATGGCACATCATCAGGTCCAACCCCCTGGTTAATGACAAATCAGGCAGCACAGGTGATCTCTGCACTGCTATCGCGATTCCTCAATGAGCTGGCTTCAAATAAACACTTTAAATTCAGTCCAATTAAAGGTTTTATCAGAGCAAAGCCCACGTACACAGAATAAGGACTTTACCCAGCAAAATCAAACTAACGGCCTCCAGGTCGCGGTGGATACACAGAGATCAAATCCCAAAGCCACGTGTTTATTCACACGCACTGAGCACACAGCAGAGACAGCAGCAGCAGAAACACCAGCCTCTCCTACCATCCCCTCCATAAACCAGGCTTCTCACAAACCACATTTCAAATTCCCTTCATTAATACTTTTATCCCGACCTGTTGTACATGAGGCGCTTGAAGTCCTGAAATAAAGTGTCCTTGTTTTTGTCAATAAATCCAGTGACTGAGTAGCTGGGGGGAAAAAGAAGAGAAAAACAAGAGTTAATCACAAAGAAGTGAAGTTCTTCTGCAAGCTTCTGGTATCAGGATGGAATCAGCATCTCTGCACTCCTACAGACACAGCAGATGCTCGTCGGGAACCCAGCTCTGTTTCAAAACCTATCGCTAATCTGCTGCGTGAGCACTGTGCGAGACTCCAATCCCTCTGCCCGGTTGTCCCCCTCCAGTGCAGGCCCAGCCTACGTCTGGTTTTACAAAGCCACTTGAGCCACGCAGGTGAAGAGCACCCAAGAGGGCCTGAGCAAGGCCCAAACTCTATAGAGTTAACTCATGGCTTCGGCCTCCTAATTCAGAGCACGTGTTCGTGTTCAATCCTACAGAAATTCCATTTTCTTTTCCACTACATCTAGTCTGTCCCTCTCTTGGTGTCAATGGAAGATTCTCTAGAAGGAGGAAAAAAAATGAGGAGTAGCCTGTAACCAGTGACTGGGGAAGTCTTGGAAATCAAACACACCCACACCTCCCTTTGGATTCTCTTCTTCCTCTACTCCCACAGAAAGACCACCCTGAAAGATTAGTTACAGAGTCTCTTTTCTTCTCCAAGACTCAACAGACAGCACTCCCTCCTCAAAAACCCTCCCCATTCAGGGACTCCCCCTCTAGTTGCTTCCTGAGGTTCAGACCCCTCCAGGAAGGCTGTGCCAAAACTGCAGGGGGTCTGCAGGTCCAGACCCCCCCCAACATTCAAATCCCTGCACGGAGCCACCTCCAGCCTTACACAGTTCAGGCTCAACGATTATCTGCAGATATTTTTGTATTTCTGTCTTCTTTTATAAATTTTTTTGGCTGCTGGCAGCGCAGAAGGCTCACCCACTAATGTGGCACTTTGTGTTTTCTACTCCTCGGCAAAATGCTTTGAAATCAGGGATGTCTATAAGGAATCACTTCTTCCTGGTGAGGGTGAGGGAACACTGGAAGGGGCTGCCCAGAGAGGTGGTGGAGTCTCCTTCTCTGGAGACATTCCAACCCCTCCTGGACACGTTCCTGTGGGACCTGCTCTGGGTGTTCCTGCTCCGGCAGGGGATTGGACTGGATGAGCTTTCAAGGTCCCTTCCAATCCCTGAGATTCTGTGAATCGCTCGGCAAAGATCCCAGAACAAAGCTGAGCTGCAGTGGCTGGGCTTCTAAATGAAACAGAAATTTAATCCCAAAGTAAAAGAAATCCTAAATTATTTCCTCATTAACTCCCTTTAGATCCTGCTGGCCAGGGGAGTTACACCAATCCTAAACCATTAATCACTCTGGCGATATTCCAGACAGTTTCCAGCATATGGGCACCTTTCTCTCCTCCTCCATCCTCCTTCCCGTGACTGTCCCATGCTGTACCCATTTGTCCTGGTTCAGGGTGGAGCAGAGCCAACTTGCTCTTCAGTAACTCTATTTCTCTTCTTCCTCTCCATGGAGTGGGAGGTGGGGGAGAACATCTGTTGTCTTGTCGGTGGCCAACCCGGCCCAAACCGCGACGCCGTTCCCGTAAGGCTTCGGCTACAGGGCACTTTCCAACCGGGGCGGGGAAGGCTCCGTGCACTGATCCTCGGTTCACTTTAACACTGGATTTTGAGTCTGCTCAAACCCATTTGAGAATTTCCAGCCAGAGAGTTATATAATCTCACCAAACAGATGTCGAAACCAGATTTTATTAGCTCAGTAAAGCTTTTTTTGCATAAACAGAGCAGGCTGGGCTTTTTTTCCCCCCTCTCTCTTTTCCTGAAGCGCTGGTCTCTCCTCACCCCCCTCCCCACATTTTCCTTTTGTTTCAGTTCCAAGTAGAAAATCATACTCTGTAGCGAGCAACCAGCAGAAGATTTAATTGATAAGCAACCGTTGCCCTCTGTAATTCCATGTGACAGCTATTCTGCTTCATACCAGAAGCAGCATTAAATCAGAATATTGTACCACTTCAAAGCCGGCTACAAGACAAAAATAGAAGGTGAAACTTTAGTTCTGGAAGATACTCACATCACATCTCCGGCGTAGTGTTTGATCCGAAAGTCTCTGTCAAACTCCAGGGTTTTGTCGGTTGCACAAAGCTAAAAGAAATTCACAGACATTAAGACATCACCCGTGGACGTTCAGGTTTCGTGGAAGAGCGGTATGCATTGGAAACAGAACTGGGAACTGTAGTTAGCCCACTTTATATACGCAGGTGTGGATGGGAAATCCAGTTATAACACACTCCTTTATCAGATTTTTTGCTGGGGTGCGCTCCAAAGCCACGTGTTTGGACAAAATCAAGTTGCAAGAGCCTCCGCTTTTGTTAAAAATTCGATACTATCTCAGAAATACCATTAAGCAAAAAGAACATTCATGCACACAGAGGAGCAGTGCATCTAGGAGTTAATTTATGACTTTTTTAAAGTCTTCTTTATCTTTTTTTCTTTTTTTTCCCCATTGCAGTATCACCCTCAGCAAAAGAAAGGAAGAAATCAGAACGTGGCAGTTCCAACAGCGGCGCTTGCCTTGTCCCAAATCACCCCAAGATGATGGGAGACCCCTCGCGTGGTGCCCACCCCTGCAGACACGGGGAGGGTCACAGCTCCAGCCCCTGCTCTCAGCCCCTCACGTCCCTTCCCCAAAGGAATTATAAAGATGCCACGTGCCCACAGGGCAGCAGCGGCCAGAACAGACTCATCCCTTCAGGAATAAGAGAAGCCAAAGTATCTACCAGGTTCAGCTTAATTAAAAAAACCCGGAGAACAGGATAAAAAGGAGGATTGAAGCCAAAAGGGGCAGGTAGAGGAATGAAATCTTTGCAGGGCACCATTTCAAAACACCGAGTTGGGATTTGCTCGGAGCAAATCTACCATCCAGCAAAAGTCTTGGGAGGGCAGAAGAAAAAATTAGCACGGCTAAACTGCAGGGCAGGAGAGACTCTCAGAAGCAGGAAGGTATCCTCCAAAGGGCTCACTCATGTCCAAAAGGAGAAAACAGATCGGCTCAAACTGACAGAACAGATGGAAAAACCTAAAATGAAATATTTAATTAAAAAATTACAAAGGAGGAAACCACAAAGTTTGAGTAAGAAGGTACAGGGCAGGATACAACGGTGTGAGGCGCCAGCGGAGCAGGAGCAGGAATCACACCAGGGTCTGCAGAGCTGACAGATGACCAAGGTGTCCAAGGAGCACAGAGAAAATGAAGAAATAAGGCCATACACCAGGAAAACAGTCGTTTTTCTTGTTGGAGCTGTGCTCACCAGCAAGGAGCTACGGAGGAAGTAATGCCTTTTTTCAGCCACCCAAAAGCTACATCTCAAACCAACATGTCAGCAGAAGAGGTACATGACAAGAAACCGTAATGAACCTACTGGGCAAATGAGTTGAAATCAGTAAAATAAAGAGAAAGGCATGTGTACTGATAGAGCTGATTGTCTGCCTGGACTTCTATGAGCCTTTTCACAAGGTTCCCCACTAACAACTCAAAGAATGTAAGTTGCTATGAGAGATCAGAGACAGGGTCCCCCCATGGAAAGATGGGAAACAGGGGGCCAGAGGGGTCCTGCGCTGAGTTCTACGCTGTTAATGTCCAGAGCTGTGATCTGAGGGGAAGAAGAAGGTGCTCAGGCTTGTCGATGGCACTTGATTATTCAGGGAAGTAAAGTGGTGAAGAACTGCAGGAAGACATGAGACATCTAAAGGAATGGCAAAAAAGAGCAAATTAAATTCATGATAAATACAGTGATACATAGAAAAGCCAAAGTTCCAAGCAAACGATGGGCCCCAAACCTTCCCATTTCCAACCCACCAATTACCTTAACTACCCTCCATCTCAAAAAGGACACAGAACTGGAAGAGGTTTGATAAAAGGCAAAAAAGGATCGATAGCACGGACTGCTACAGGAGGAAGGGCCAAATGAACTACACCTCTTCAGGTCAAGAAAGAAATGCCAGGAGTCGATGGCAAATGCCAAGGAGTTGATGTATGAGAAGACACAGTGAAGCACGTTTTGCTGTTCAAGAACTAGGAGACAAGAGATGTAGCCTAAAAGGGAGAAAAAGAGGAGCTCTTCATGTGAAGATGGAAGCTGTGGAATTCTTTGTCAATTAAAAAAAGAAAGAAAACCAACTATTAAGGACACTATTCCTGATTCAGGAGGTTCCTGGGCTGCAGACCTCTGGAGACTGGGAATATATCAAATTATCATTACACATTTGTCCCATACTCTTCTGTCACTTAGACCGTCCCTGTTGCCTAGTGTCTTGGAAGACGCTACGTCGGGTGCACTAGAATGGATAGAATGGACCTTCTCACGTTCTTCCAGTCACGATTGGTTTGTTGAGCTTGAGGAATTCATAGACTATCCATCACTGTACTCCATCCTTTGAAAGTGTAACATCCATCGAAAAATAATCAGAGCTTAAAGAGGCTGAGAAAAGGGACCTGTGACACTGAGAAGTACTCTCAGAATAGTCACCATGTCTACAGATCTAGATCAGCGTTAGACAATTCAGAGAAGGACAATCCATGTTCCTAAGAATGTAAAATTTTGCCACAAATACTCCTAGAGGAAGTTTTTTGCCAGGATTTTTCCTGGTTTGTTTGGCTTTCAGGAGGACAACCGAGCTGACAGCAGCAGGTAAGAGATGCAGCGCACAAACTGGGACGCTCCTATTTAGGGCAGAGCAGCCCCTTAGAGCTTATCCACATGGAGCCAGTGCAACAGCTCTGGAAGGGAGCAGTGAAGCATTAACTAGGGCTGAAAAAACCGGGAGCTGCTCCCCGTAACATCAGCCCAAACCCTTTAACTCTTCACCACCAGCTTCCATCTACGCGGAACTCGGTAGTGTCTGGAGAGAAGCACCGCAGTCTACACAAGCAAATCATGAAATGGCATCGAGTGCTTTGGGTTTGATTCGAGCTGGAAGAGGCTGGTTTAGGAATTGGAGGTTTCTTACAGCAGTTCTAGAGGGGCCTGAGGAAGGTATCTCAGACACCAGCAAATGACATCTGCAAAGATGCCAGAGGGGGCAAAACAAAAATTAATTACAATGCTGAGAGCTTTATGGGCCAATTTTTTCAAGGCTATATTGATTTAAACTAGAAATTAGCAAGCCAGGAAGATACATCATACCCTCCATAAACATTATTTATAGCAGGATTCCTTCTTTCCCTCCCAGCCCGTGCAAACAGTTTCCTGACAATGCCACCCCCTACTGAGGAATGCTGTGACTGGCAGTATTTTCTTTTAATGCTCCCTGTGCCGTGAAGGGACTCCTGAAGGTAAAGACCCAAACAGATCATGATGGGTTTTAATTTTCATTTGATAGCCTCCCATATACTAGACGAAATGCAGTCCTCTTCACTCC
>VXBJ01004704.1:6920-17568 GCA_013400055.1 Nycticryphes semicollaris
TAAAATTATACTGTTTGTAGCATGTTATGGTCTATAGCCGTAGACTATTTTGTGACAGTGTTTTCAAATGATAGTGATGTCTCTTACTATGGGAGTATATTGTATCTCCACCTGTGTGTGCAGCTGCATGGATTTTAGTGAGAATAATATCTGTATAATACCAAAGGCAGTGCTTTCCAGAGCAAACAAGAGATTTGCTTGAATCTTGGATATCTAAGTCATCTTCTCAGTGCGTTCTCAGGTTTTAAGGTTAAAAAAACATTGTGCATGAGGGAAGGAAAAAAATGTCCCTCCAGTAGCCTTTAAAACAGGCCTATTGGAATTGATTCATTGCAGATATCTATGCAGGCAGAGGGGGACAGGCACTGCCCAGAGGCTGCCAGGACCCAGGTGAGAAAGAGCACAATAAATTCCCATGGCCAGGGTGTAATCTTGAAACGCTTGCTAAATTCTGGCTGGTAATTTAACCAGTTTCTGTTGGTGGCAACAGTGATGTCAGGTCTCATCGTTTTCCTTCTAAGTCATTAGCTGCTCATTACTGCAAAGTTAGTTCTCTAAAGGAAGCTCAATTCTGGTGGGGCTGTATAGCGTGACCCTTCAGATCTTTTTCATTTTGAATAGCAATGTTTTGATGATGCACACCACGTCCAGCAACTTGAATTGGCTGGCAGCGTTCTGCCTGGAATAAGTGGAGGTTTAGGCAGAAGATAGGGTAACTCTGAGGCTGAAGTTCCAGAAGATGAATATATTTTTGCCTGTTACCTGCTGCTTTACACTGTTAGTAATCATATCCAAATTTTGGTTAAATTAATCAATCTCCAGGACTTTAAAATGTTGTTTCATACATTTTTATTTCCAGAATGAAGGTGTCTTATCGGGGGCATTTTCTGCATAATATTTACCCCTGTGCCTTTATAGATTCTCCTGAATTTCGATCAACGCAGATGAACCGGGGTGAGAAATTCCAGGTACACTTTGGTTTAAATGACAGTGTAAATGAATGAATGAGTTCATAAAAAAAGGGGGAAATAAATTAAAACCCAACAAAACAAACAAAAACCCCAGAGTATAAATTTGATCAGCAGTGAACTACTTGCCTGTATAATTTTGTTGCCTTTCTGGTGTTTCATGATGGACCTTTTAGAATCTTTTAGATTCTAATAACTTTTAGAATTAAATGCTGCAAATCAGTATTATGGTGGTGTTTGCTGAGCAGCTGGTCTGTTCTCTTTTACTGTTTCCGAGTTTATTTTGTGTTAAGAGATTATTCAGGACAAATATTTTAGAGATGGCTTTACTGGAAAAAGATTATGTGAGTAGTCTCATCACTGGTTCATAAACAGAAAAGGAAAAATAATTATTGTAATATGTGGTGTTAGGAGAATGAAAAATCAAATTCAGACACAGGTAATTTGAAATCGGTGTTTATCTAAATGTATGACTGTCATTTTCTGTCATTTTGCAAGTTGTTAAAGCAATATTAGCTGAAAGGGATCGCAGTATTGAATAAAAATATTCACACAGGGAACAATAAGGGTATAAGTCTGTGGCAGTGTAATTATGCTAGAACATTAAAGGATATTTTATACTATGTTTTTTGGGGAAAATACTGTTAGAGTTTTCTTTTTAATACTGAAGTGTCTATTTTGCTACTCTTACTTGATGTTCTTTAACTGGGTATGTCTAATAGTGACTGGATAGTGGCTGACTGGGTGCATCCACAGGGATGCCCTGGTAGAAGGGCAGGGAGGGAGGGAGAGCAATGTAGACTCTAAAATCAGTGATTGATGTCATGTGTTCCAGTCAAATGCTAGGCTTAATGCCAAGGAGAGATGAATTCATTGTGTGGCAGAGAGGTGTCCTGCTGCCCGGCTGCCCTCTTGGCACAGCCTGTTCCTCCACCAGATACCAGTGGGTCCCTCTGAAGGGAGAAGACTCATGCCTCAAGACTTCTGCCTGCCTTAAAAACTAGTGTAACCTGGTGTGGTGTGCAGCCTCCACTCCTGAGTTCTCCTTGGTACTGCCCTTTAGACGCTCTCATGTTGTCATTGTAAGAGGACACGAATTCAATCTTAAGGACCCCATCTGCTGGCAACGCCGGCAAATTCTTCCTCAGCCTACATGCTTGTATTGGAGACCACAAAGTTAAAATCCATGCATGCGTGACAGTTTCCCATTATTTCTTAGGCATTATATATTTTTACTTTTTTCAGGAGGTAACGTTAGCTTGCAATAGTAGAGAGCACCTAATTTCTTCCTAGATAACCGACTTTCCCTTGGAAAACCCGCTGCTGTGTATGATGGAGTGGCGCAGGTTTCTCTGTGCCATTGCCCTCTGCCGGCACAGGGGGACAAACCTGGGAGGTCCAGCAGCCCTGGAGAGGGTGCCAGCTCCTCTGTGATAGCTGAATTATCAGTAACGAAGCAAACGAAGCCTTAGCTCAGCTGCTAGAAGGTAGTACTTGGATGGAATCATCAGGACTGACAGTGATGAGAGAAATGTTAAACTTTAGAAAAAAAAAAAAAAAAAAAGACTAAAAACTCTTTGATGGAGACCTTTGGATTATACCAGTTGTTCCTGTTTTGTGACAACGACATAAAATAAAGCTAAGCAAAATGTAGGCCTATTGCAGTGTGAGTAGTGTCCTCGCTGTAGGACTGGCTCTATATGTAAACCTCCTCTAACATAATTTAGGTCAATTTAGCTTCAAGCTGCAACAGGGTAGGTTTAGGCTGAACGTGAGGAAAGAATTTTTCACAGAAAGAGCGGTCAGACACTGGAATTGGCTGCCCAGGGAGGTTGTTGAGTCCCCATCCCAGAATGTGTTTGAGTCGTTTAGATGTGGTGTTGGGAGATTTGGTGTCGGGGAGGAATTTGTAGATTAGGGATGATGGTTGGACTTGATGATCCCAAGGGTCTCTTCCAACCTGAATGGTTCTATGATTCTATAAATGTTTTCAGTTTAGGAACTTAGGAGAGAGATCCCCCTGCTATCTCCCTCCAGGCTTGCTGAAAAAACAAACTGGCCATACTTATTGGTTAAAAGCATGATGCCATTAAATATCTGAGATGTTTTACATTCTGTAAATATTGTGTTCCAAGGGGCACCAAAAAGTTTTATGGCTTTAAGAATTATTTCAACTGGAGGCACAAGTAATACTGTACCACTTATTTTAAAGCATGTTAAAATGTGCTAATTTTAAATCATTTTAAAATGGGCTAATTCTGAGCATGTATTTTCTCAGGTCACCATTATTGCAGACGATAACTGCAAGTTCCTGTGCTGGTCCAGGGAAAGGCTGACTTATTTTCTGGAATCTGAGCCATTTCTTTTTGAGATCTTTAAGTATCTTATTGGCAAAGATATTACAAATAAACTCTATTCATTGAATGACCCGACCTTAAATGACAAGGTAAGCAGCTGAAGTTTTGTTTTGGAATTTTCCTCCCACACACAAATGCATTGTTACTTCAATTCTAAATCCTCTTAAATCGCTTATTTTTTAACCTGCTGCTCTCAGTTGCTGAATTCACGCTCATTGCCTTTTAGTGCCAAAGTATGAGTCAGTGCAACATTTCTGCCGGAAGCAATATTGGTGTAAAAATTAGCACAGTAATGTGCAAGAAAGGTGAATAACTGAGATTCAGAGCTGATCAGCTAGCACAAAGCTTTCTAGCCAGCTAGAAGTGATGGCTGGTAGCTAAACGGTGCTCCTTCCTGGGTACCCTTTCTCATTGACAAATGGTTGCCTTTGTACAAAGAAGCTTCGGGATTTCTTCTTAAAGAATTTGCTTTCTTGTGTCAAACCAGGTAATACTGATTGCCAAGAAGAATAATTTCAACGTGTTGAGGGTAGCAAATTTAAAAAAAAAAAAAATTGGATTGACACAATGTAGTTAGCAGAAGGAGGCATAATATATATGTATTTATTTATATTTTACATGTAAAATATTCAGTGCTCTGAATATAAGTCATGCTTCTTTGCATGCAGAGGGAGTGTGTTTTAGATGTCATGGTAATCCAAGTATAGTCCTGGATACATCTATTATCTTGTTTTACTTACATTTTGTCTCCTTACTAAGTTACATGGCTTTTAAAGATTTGAATAGTAACTTGGCTGCTGGTGGGGTTTTTTTATTATTTATGTAGTATCTGTAGGGTTCTCATATGTAATATATTTGAAGAACTTTCACCATCATTTATGAAAAGCTTTATAATTTTATAATAGAATGTTTTCATATGCTGTTTGTATTCATTTCACTCACACTAACTCAAAGCAAAAACCCTTCTCATCAGATTGCCCATAAATATCTCATATATAGGTTAAATAGTTACTTTTGTGAAGCTGTGAATTTACTAGAAAATGATCTAAAAGGAATGACTACTACTGCTACTATATAATAGGCCTAACTTGTCCTGCCTTTATGGCTAATTAGACATTGTAAGTTATCTGAATTTTTTACGGACAGTAGGAAGAGAAAAGAAGGAATTGCTGTAGAAACAATAGCAGTAAAGTACTGCTTATTCTGCTTTCTTGTCAATAAAATAGAGGATTACACTGTCTTGCAATCAGATCCTCAAAACTATTTTGGATCACTGTTTTAATCTTACTAAAGCAGTAGGATAAAACTGATCTATTGGGAATGTACCATCTATAAATAAGTCTTATAAACTATGTGGCTAAAGCTGCTTTTTTTTTTTTACTAAAAATAATTACAGTGGAATGTTCTGTAATAAAACCCACATCTATATAGACAGTAAGTCATTTCTGGAGTTTGGCATCTGAAAGGAAAATGTAGTGACGTGTCTCTCCATACTCCTTCTCACCTTGCCTTTTTTTGTTTGGTTGGGGTTTTTTCCCCCCTATTTTTTCTTCTTTCTTCTTTTTTCTTTTTTTTTTTTTTCTGATTTTCCTTTTTCTCCTTTCTGTTCTCTGTTTTGCTTTCCTCTTTTCCTTCTTGTTTCCTTCCCTCATTGTCTTGTTTTACACATGGATGACAGCATTACGAAGCCATGCCTAGTGTACAAAGTCATCTGCAGCACTCTTGTGCCGCTGACTTCTGGCACTGTAGAGTGTCAGCACCAGTATGAACATTGCTTGAAATCAAAGTATAATGAAGTACTCATTGTCATGTTGTAATTGGTTGGTTTTGAGTGAAAGGTCTTTTATCATACTGTCTTATCAAACCACCAAGCTTCACCCCTCCTTTGACTTAACATCTGCACACTTCAACTTCAGGTCATCCCAAGTCTCTTTTTTTTTTTTTTTAGTGATGTCACATGAGTTTAAAATTATTGTAACTGTTTTATCACAGTAAATTTTGAAAATGTATATTATAAAAATGAAGAGTGAGCATTTGGGAAATTTGTAGTACCTTTTTATTATTCCTCAAGTGAAAATTCTGTTGCACAAGCTCTTCCTCCATAACATAGGACAAGAACTGTCAAGTAGATTCTTCATTTCCCCACTGCCAGCACCCTGTGCACATGCCACTTCTCACAGGCTTCATTGTCAAACATATGTATCGCTGCTGCCGTTAATGCTTTTTAGCTGGTGACAACCTCAACAGAAAATTTCGAAGTTGATTTCTGTACACAGGGGACATACAAGAAACAAGAACTAAAACAAATTCAGTATAGGTTATTCATAATCAAGATGGTAGTAAGGAGACAAGAATATCTGTTCATTCTATGTTGGAAGACAGAAAAGTATCCATTTCTCTGTGATTTTTCTCCCACCTAAGGAGATTTTCTCTACTTTTGGGAAAATAGTTATTCCTCTCCACATGAAACAGGATGCTAATTCCTGACTTTTCAAATTCAGTAAAGTCAAGTTTTCCATTATGCTTTTGTCATTGACTTTGCACATACACCTAAAATAGCTTTCTGACTTGCAGTAATAGTTAAAAAGGTACAGTGTGTGGTTTTCTCTAAATATTATGGTACAAAGACTTCTCAGGAAGACTAGTCAAAGCAAGTGGAAGCTCAGAAAAATTTTTTGACAGGCAGAGAATAATGTTCACATGATACATTTAATCTGTTTTCAGTAAGATCATCTACTAGAAAGGAATGACATCCACTGTTCTCCCACATGATGAAACGAAAAACCAGGAAAGTGGACAAATTTCTGTTAAGATACAAATCGCTTAATGCATGTGGTTGTGTTTAGCAAGGAGGACCAGGCTTGTCATGAAGTCTGTATTTAATTAGAACATCATACCTAACTAATGAATTACCAAAAAATAAAAGTTAACCTTTCTGTAGGAAAGTACATGTAAAGTCCAGGGCAAAACAGAATTAAAATTGAATATTTAATTTGAGGTTTCATTGACACTTGTCAGTGCTTTAATTCCAATGTATTACTGGCATCTTCTGTTTTCATTTAAACCAATTTACACTGCATAGAATCTTTTATTCTAGCCAGTTTCTTCATTCATGAGTAGTCATAGCTGAGACCAGAGCATCTACTACAGAGGAAATAATTGTTTTCCATTTTTATTTACTTGATACCTTTTTTTAAAACAATAATAATTATTACCTTTTTAGGCTTCAAAAAAGATCGATCGACAGCCTAGTCTTTGCTCACAGCTGTCTGTGATGCAGATGAGAAACAGTATGGCCAGCAGCAGTGACAGTGAGGATGGCTTGCAGATGTTTCTTCGTGGGACTTCCTCTGCATCTTCTCTTCGTGAGTGCTCAAAATAGTCCATGACAGTTTTGAACGCAGCTTGGTTGATCATTAGAGATGATTGCAGAACTCCTGTTGCCTTCCGTGGGAGCAGACTAGCTTTTTGGATGCTGCTGTGCATCAGCTAAGTGGAGGGACCTAACTGTAGGGAACTCCTAAAGTGCATAAAGCTTTGTATGCCAACTGAAACTACCTCACATAGATATTGGGGAAAAAAAGCAGCATGTAGTGGGATAATTTTTGACATAACATTAATTTCTAGAGATAGTATGGAATGTTTATAGCAATGGGGCGAAACTGTGAGTATATAGTGCCTGTCACAATATCTTCCTTGGATTGTGACCGGTGCTTATAGAAATTAAAAACCCAAACAGAACTTCCCCTCAGCAAGTTGGTGCTCTGTATTTCCTTCTGAGATAGTTTGTATTGGCGGGGTTTGCAGAAATGTGTACAGTGAATATTTTGATGCTACTTGGAAAATCTCCAAATATCCTGTCAGGTTCTCCTTCCCTGTGCTTTCTGTGACAGGAGTAGTAGAGAACAGATGAAATAAGGGAAGAAGCCATGTCTGACCTTTTTGCTTCTACTCTTGGAATTTATTCCTGTATAGAAACCTTATAGATTCTTTCTAGGTTATTGTTATTTTTTTAACTTTTCCTGAATCTCAGTTTCAACAGTAGCCTGGACTCTGAAAGCACCTTTTGAATAAAAAAAAATAAATCTAGAAGATGCTCAAGTTTGGCATAAGTTGTTAGATTAACAGAATTTAAAAGGATCATATAGGATTATTTATTTTGATTTGGGAAATATTATCCTTTAATAATTAGAAGTCAAATATATGACGGGGGAAAAAATCACTGCCAGTTACTTACTATGGGTAAACTCTCTCCTAAGAAGAGAAAGTATTTTGAAGTATTTGCACTTTCCTGTTTAATTATCTGTTTTCCATTGTGTTCCTCACAGTTCTTATGCAGGAACTCCACATTTGGAGGGCGTCTTAAGTTTTCACTCCTTAACATTGGTATAGTCTGCATGCCTAGATAGATGAAAGCAGAAGGTTTGCTAGTGTTTCAGCCTACTAGCATGTTGAGGGTGACACTTGGGATATAGTTTGATGAAAATTCCAGTGTTGCTTTATTTCTCCTTCCTTCCCTGAAAGGACATCCAGAATCACAGAACAGTTGAGGCTGGAAGGAACCTAGTCCAGCCCTGTGATCAAAGCAGGGTCAGCTAGAGGAAGTTGCTCAGGGCCACGTCCAGTCAAGCTTTGGATATTTCCAAGGTGCAAGACTTCACAGCCTCTCTGGGCAACCTGTTCCAGGGCCTTTCCCCCCTTCATGGTGAAAAAGATTTCCCTTACTGCAACTCATGACTATTGTCCTTTGTCCTTTAGTGCATGCCTCCAAGAAGAGTCTGGCTCTGTCGTCTTTATACAATTCCATTAGGTAGCTGAAGAAAACAGTAAGATCCCCTGAGAGCCATCTGTTTATAAGGCTGAACACACCCAGTTCTTGCAGCCTCTCTGTATGTCATGTGCTCCAGCCTCTGACCATCTTGACTGCTCTCCACTGCACTTGCTCCAGTATGTCCATGTCTTTCTTGTCTGGGGAAGCCCAAAATGGCCACAGCACTCCAGATCCTGACTCACAAGCGCTAAGTAGAGGGGTTTAATATTTTTGATTGAGCTGCTGGCTCTGCTCTTGCTAATATTGCCCAGTATGCTGCTAATATGGCCCAATACATGGATGGCCTCCTTCACTGCAGGGGCACTCTGCCAACTCATTCCATTTTGTGTCCACCAGGACCCCTAGGTCTGTTTCTGTAAAGCTGTTTTCCAATCAGTTGATGCCCAGGCTGTACTGCTCTGTAGGTTTGTCATGTCCCAGGTGCAGAAATTTGCCTTTGTTGAACTTCATGTGGTTTCTGTAAGTTCTTTTCTCCAGCCTCTGAAGCCCCATTCTCACTGCTGACAGGTGAGAGGGTAGGGCAGTTAGTTTCCCTCACTATTTGGCTGTTGTCTGTGAACTTTGAAGAGGTGCACTCCATCCCATCATCCAGGTCGTTAATGTATTGAACATTGTAGGCCTTGGTATTGACCCTCAAGGGACACTGCTGGTAACCAGACGGGTTTTGTACTGCTGTTAGCACCCTGTGAACTCAGCAGTCAGGCAAATGTTTCACCCTAGCTGTAGTTCATATATCCAGTCCATTTCTCACCCATTTGGCTAGAAGGATTCTATGACAGGCTGTGGAGGGCCATGCTATAGTCCAGGTAAACAACATCCACAGTACTCCCTTCATCCACAGAGACCATCATTTCACCACAGAAGGCAGTCACACTGGTCAGGCACAATCTGCTCATGGTACATCCTGTTGGCTGTTCCCAGTCACCTCACCTTCCCATCCTTCATGTATTCCAGAAAGACTGGCTCTTCCTGGCAACTGAGGTTAGACTGATAAGCCAATAGTTCCCTGGGTGGTGCTTCTTGCCATTCTTGAAAATGGCCATGACACTGGCCTTTTATTCTTTCCCCTGACTGCTGTGACCTTTGCTGAGCCTCAGCACACTTTGGATTTCAGTCTTGTGTTTGCCCTGTTGTCTTCAGTAGTCCCTAACTCAGTTTAGCTTTCCTGTAAGTCACATATCACTCTCCCAGTCTCTACCACTAGACTCAGAAACTTGGGAGGCCTCAAGATAAACATGTGAAGTAAAAAAACAGAACAAAAAACACCTACGGAAAAGGCTGAAATACTCAATATCCCTCAGTCCCATGCCTCACAGGGCCATGGCATCACGGTTTCCCTGGGCTTCCTTTTGTTGCCAGTATATTGTATAAGCCCTTCTTGTTGACCTTCTTTGGGTCCAGGTCCAGCTGAACTCTAGCTTCCTTAATGTCGTCACTGCATGCTTCAGCTGTGTTTCTGCATTCCCCAGGCAGCTCATCCCTGTTTCACTCCATGTGTGTGTTTGAGGTATGTCAGGACTTTCCTGTTCATCTATACCAGCCTTCTGCCACGCTTGCTCAACTTCCTGTACACTGGAATGGACTGTCCTTGTGTTTTTGACCCTTGAAGGAGAGCCGTCTGTTCTTGGGTCCCTTTGCCCTTGCAGGCATGTCCCATGGGTTCCTGCCAGATCCCTACACAAGCTACAGTCCCCTGTCCTTAGATCCAGGGTTGTAATTCTATATTGAGAAGTGTACAAAACAAATAGTATAAATTCCACCAGCTTGTGGATGCTGCAGCCAAGGTTACCATCAGCCTTCAGCTCCCTGATGAGTTCTTCCTTGTTCATCAGTGACAGGTCCAGCAGAGCACCTCCCCTAGTCGGCTCCTCAATCACTTGTGTGAAGAAATTGTCTGCTATGTTCTCCAGAAATCTCCTGGACTGCTTGCTCCCTGCCCTGTTGACTTTCCACCAGGCACTGAGGTGGTTAAAGTTCCCCACGAGTACCAAGGCCTGCGATCATGAGGCTTCATCCAGTTGTCTAAAGAAGGCTTCCATCTACTTGCTCTTCTTGATTGGGCAGCCTATAGCAGATACCTACCACGAAGTCTCCATGTTGGTCTGTGCTCTGATCTTTATCCATAAGCTCTTGACTGGCTTTTCACCTCTTCCACAGCAAAGCTCCATGAAACTGAAGCCGCTCCGTTGCACGGAGCACACTTGGACAAGCTTGCACACTGAGAAGCCTGAAAGAAATTGTAAAACTGTTTGTGCAATTAGCTAGAACTAAAATTCTCTTTCAGGCTTAGCAGCAAAACAAACCAGTATTTTGGCTTTGGGAGAAAGTAATCTAAATGCGTGACATGTTCAGCTGTAATTACATTAATCCCTAAGATGCATCTGTGCTTAGCACATACTTGATAAATACATTTTTCCTCTCTTGTACTTTTCCTTGGTTTGTGTACTTCATTTTCTGGTGTTTGGGGCGGGGGGGGGGGTGAGGGTGGATTC
>VXBJ01004704.1:17687-127620 GCA_013400055.1 Nycticryphes semicollaris
AGAAGTGGCAGCAGCCTCCCAAGCCCAACGCTTCCCTTTTGGGGGTACAGGAGGTACCCCTACAGCAGTGGGTCATACACCTTGGGAAAGGCTGCCCTCCATTTCTCCTTTGCATTTTGACTATGCCAAATATTCAGACTTGCTATAAAAGTTAAATTAAAACTTCCTGATGGAAGATTATGTAACCCACTAAACTGTAACACATCAATCTTTCTTTTTGCCAAAATAGCTTGTTAGTTATTCCTGGGTACTGTCGTTGCCAATGAGGGGTTTGCTACCAAGGTGAGCTCTGCTTAAAGATCTGTGTTCGATGTGGATTGTGGCCACGTATGTACTTTCTCAGAACTCGGGGAAAAAAAAATGCAAAAAACTTGTGGTTTGCTTTCCCACTGCTGTGTTTTCAAAAACCTTCTCCTGGGTGCTCTCAGGGCAGCAGCCTTTTTTTTTTTTTTTGTCTGTTTTTTTTAAGATTCAGTATGAGGTGCATGCTGAGGCATACTCTCCCAGGGCTGTTCCCCTGCATCCTCCTACATTCATACGTTTATTTAAAATAAAAATAAAAAAAGACAACAAAAAACCCAAACCAAAACAAAATCCCCAAATCATGTGTTCCTCACTAAAGCTTCTGGGTTTGGAAATGACAAACTTTTAAATTTATTTATTTTTTTTTTAAATTAGAGTAATACATTGATAAGAGAAACTTGCCTCTACAGGAGCTCTACAGGAATACTGTCTTGTGATTACTAGGTCATCAATTGTTGTGTGGACAAAAGCTTCCCATTACAAATATGATATTTGATTGCTAAAATACAAATAAGTTTTATTCTCTGAATTTCCACGTTCTTGCAAAACTTAGCGTTTATATTTTTGTATAATCCAAACTTTTAAAATTATGCTTTTATCTGTGCCACAATCAGCTTTGACTCCTTTTCTCAAGAAACTGATGTAAAGCTTTTTTTCAAAGCCTCTAGTAGTGAAACAATGAAAATTACTAATTAGTAGGTCCCAAACTATCATTACTAACAAAACCGTGTTTTAAATTTAATTAACTAAGAAACTCAACTAACTGTTTGCTTTTATATTAAGGAAATAACCAACAAGAGTTCTATAATGCTTACGGAGTGAGTCGTTTGCAGCATGATGTTTTCTGTTGATAACATCACATTAACTCAGCAGGCATCCTTCAAAAAGGTATTAAAGCGGGATTTGTTTTTCACGTGGTACTTGTGCTTGCCATCCATGATCCATCTGTATGTAATTTATTAGTAAATGAAATTGATGCATCTCTCTATCCAAAATTTGAATTAAGCAGAAAGGGATCAACCTGATCACAAGGGTAGCTTCACCTAACTTTCACCTTTTTAAAAAAACAACTTGGTATTAGTTTCAATTCAATAATTCTATTGCTTGATAGTCCTTCATATACTTTTTGGTGATACAGTCTCTGTGCAAACTTCTAAGCTAAGCAGGAATGCCAAAAGGCTTCATTTTGATAATTCTTTTATTGATATTGTCTCATTCTGTGCACTCCCTGTGCTATACCCAGCTTGTGGTTAAAAGCAGGATTGGATTTAATGGGAAATGCCATTTTAATAGGCGCTTGGGCTATGGTCCATGAGAGAGTGGAACATAGTAGTGTCTGGAAGGCCTGGGTTCAAGGTCTGGCTCAGTCTCTTGAACATTTGCCCAACACTGGAAAGAGGCATCAGTAGAGAAGTTTCTTTGTATTTGGACAAAATAAGGGCATGTCTTTGAACCAAACAACTTGCCAATATTAGCATCTGACACTGGATCCTATTGAACAGGCTTATGGCTTCCCACTTCTGCTTTCTGGAAAGAGCTATGCACATTTAAACAGAAGAGAACCAGTCTAAAAATGGCAATAAGCTATACTAATATGAATAGTTAAAAAAAAAAAAAAAGCCAAAATTGTAATCTAGCATTTTCAGGCATCCTTTCACCTCAAGTGTAATTTGTTGGTGTCTCTCAACAAAGCCAGTCTTATATCCAAGCACACACGCAAACCTCAGATTTAGACAAGTGGGTTTTTATGGCCTAAGCATTTAATTATGTGAAAAATGCTTAACAATTCCAGTATTTATCACGGCAGTTAAAGTAGTTTTTGAATGTCAAAAGAAAATACTAATATGCTTTTAACATTAAAGTTCCAAAAAGCTAATTCCAAATAGTTTTTGAGTTTTGTTTGTGTGAATGTGATTTAAAAATGCAGTGATGTGACAAACTGCTTGGCTTGTCTGTCGCTGTGTTTCATTCTCTGTGTAACACATGAAGCACAAAGGAGTCTTTCGTCGTAAATAGGCTTCCTTAGCAGAGCACTTTATTATATATCTGATAAGCTTTTTTTAAAGCAATAAGAATAGCCTTGCAATAAGAGTATATTATGGCTGTCAGTATTTTTTTCAATAATTTTTTGAATTTGTAGCCTGTGTACAGGCGATCTGTCAGAAAGAACCAATACCCCTTGCTCTTCTCTTCTCAAAAGGTTTTTCAAGGACTTCCCTAATCTTTTTGGTCATCAAATGCCAGCTGTTTACAACCTTGTACCGTTGTGGTGGTTTAACTCTAGAAGAGGGTACTGAGAGGGGAAAAAAAAAAGTCCAAGTAAAGATGCAATTTCAGAGTGAACAATAGGGAATAAGCCTGTTTGCCTGATGTCAGGGGTGTTCTGTGGTATAACCCTCGTGCTGAAAATTTATCTACGACAGAGGTAACTTGCACAAAAACTCCCAATTACTGTCTTCCAGCAATACCTGTGGTGTGTGCTCTGCTCTGCTGAACTCTAGACATTGCTGCTTTTCTAAAGTATTGTCTTAGGGTAGTGCAATCACGGTCACTCAAAAGTTACATGGCTTTCACATGTCTATCTTGTTTTCTCTCTGGTTGTTTATGGGGATATTATATTTTCCACAAATTTTATATTATTATGCTTTTAAAGGCAGTTAGGGCTGTGATTGTGTACTCACCTGAGGTTTGCCCAGTGCACTGAGGAATTTTTTTCACAGCCAAGGCATGTGTGCAAATGTATGTACCTTTTGTCCATGAATTGGCATCCATTCTTGTCGTTGTTGGTGGAGAAGAATTAGTAACAGTGAAAACACAATTGCCGGGGACATAGCGTTGGGTACCTTATGCAGTCAGGATTTGCACTGGATTTGGGGAGAATGCTGTGCCTTTGGCTCACAGCAGGGTTTGGCCCTTGGAGGCTTTGCTAGTTCATAGCAGTATGGCTGTCCCATATCCAGGATTCCCTGATGCCTGTGGCCAAACAACAAAGAAACTTTCGCTTAGCTCCCTCATGAGAAGATTTCCTAGGACAGGATTGTCAGATTTTGTGTGCTTTGTCACAAACAAGAGTATGCCATGGGTATATGCTGTTAAACTAATTGGTAATTTTTTTTGCAACTGTGGCAGGCCCGGGCAGGACATCTCCCTACCTGAGAACTTCGGCAAAAATGAAGCCAATAGAAGAAAGTGTTGAAGATGATGTATTTGAAGCACCGTCTGCTGATAAGCTTGAACTCCAGCGGCTGCCTTAAACAGATGTGTCCTCGGGCGTATCAGAGCTTGTACAAGGCTCCAGTCCTAGAAGAAGTTGAATTTGGGAAGATTCTGAAAGCTAAAACCACCTCTCTGTGTTTGAATTTACCATAGTATGTGTCAGTGGCTTCTACATGGAAATATCACATTTTATTTTACTTCTAAATAAAAAAAAAAAACCACAAAGAACTCACGTGTTCTATTTTTTTTATGTTCTTTTGTTTGCTCTATTTCTACTTTGACTCTTGCCATTGTAATTTAAATGAGTGACTAGCCTAGAACTTCTGGAGACTTACTCAGTGCAGAATATCCCCAGTGTTCATTTCAAGAAGCTTCTTGAAATCCTGTGTCTTAGAGTTCTTCATTGGGAAATGTTGAAACTTTCCAAATCTGTGTTGCTGTTACGTACCCTCATTGTTGTAAGACTCATGGGAAGCAGTACACATGCATCTTCTGTGTCTCCTGGGAGGTATTTGCCTCTAATTCTGGCATTTCCCAACCTGACTGCTTGACTCTACAACTGTAATAAATTTTTATTTTTTTTTATCCTCTCAAATATTTCAATTTAACATTGCCTTTCCAGCCTTTTCTGTTTTCTTCTTTAGGTATCTGTATTACACTGAATTCTGTGCAGAGGACAACAAGAAAACTCAATATATTAGAAAAAATATGAAACATTCTCCATGTGATAAAATGCATACTGAAGCAGAAATGTATCCTCATAGCTCAGCAACTGCTTGGTGTAAACTTACAGACATGTTCCTTTTAATAAAAAGAAGACTAATTGCAGAATGATAAATTATAGAAATGCAGGCTTCTTTAGGTTGAGACCTCTGCAGGTCATCTGATCCAGCCACCTGCTCAACAGCAGGGTCAGCTTCCAAATGAGTGGAAATGTTGTAATGATGGAGACAAAAATATTAAGAAGTGCTGTTACAGGAAAGCAGCTATGTGTGAGGATCTCATGTCTAAAATGCTTACCTTCCTTTTGGGGTTATAGCATAGCCAGGCTTTGTAAATAAAACAATTCAGTGTACTTTTGTTTGCTGGTTTAGCAAAAGCAGTTCTCTGTAGTTGATTATCAAGCTGCCTATGTAATGCAGTGGTGATAGACTCACTGATGGGTGGGTGAAGGCTTCTTTGCTCCTGGCAGCAGCTTCAAGCTCTGCCTAAAAAGTGAACTCATTTGGCCATGCTGAAAATAGGCAAAACCCCTTCTTCTTTTTCCTGGGTTACAAAGAAAAGATCTTTTACACGTAGGAAGAAAGTGCATCATTGGTTCAATGTCTCGAGGACAGCGGCTACCTCTGAGGTTGCCTTTTGGCTACTGGGAATGGGAGAGAGGAAATGGGAATTATTTTGTTAATTTACTTATGAGGAGATATAGGAAGCTGTGTCCTTGTCCTGATGTAATTTTTTCAAATTTGTGCTGTCTTCTAGCTCCTTTAAAGAGGAAGCTAGACTAGTGGAACAGAACTCATAGAATGAACATTAACCAGAAAACCCGGAGTGGCTGAAGTAAAAGTAGCGGTTTACCTGTCTTCTCCTTCAGAATAATTCTCTCCAGCAGAATAATTTCTCGCATGTTCTTACCAATTCAGGCAACATTCAATGCCTGGAGAGATTGCATCTCCTGAACAGAATCGGTTTTAAAAACTTGGGGGCCCTGCATGAGCAGAGCTGTGTGTACCCGTTGTGTACCCCAGCTCCAGGACCATAAACTCTTGTCTGCTGGGAACAAGAACCAAGTCATCTCTGAGCCTGCAAACTGTCACGTGTGCCATGGATAATACAGCAGTAACACTACAAATAATGATAAATTGCTGTGCTTATCTACCAGAAGCAATATATTACATTGCCTAAAAACGTGTAACTGTGAATTTTAACATTCCTGATGAGTGGGTAAAATAAATAGCAAATAAGTTTACTTGATAAACCCAACTTGCAAAGCCTGCTTACCTCTGCTCCTGTTGTTTCAAATAGAGTTGTTTCGGAGACAACAGAAGTTAAAATAGACTGCAGTCTGCTTTTCTGTATGGAATGAGGCACCCCTTTCCATGGCCGATGCAGAAGACAGGTAAAAAGCACCCTGTAATAATTCCGATTGAGAGGAGTGTTTGTGTGCGGGAGTGGAGGCTGGGCTGTGAAGCATCCTCATTAGCTCATTTCAAGGTGTGACTAGTAAATCAAATATAAACCAATGTATACTTTTAAGTCATAATATTATGTTGAGTTGGTGTAACTGTTACTATGCAGCAGATGTGAATTACACTAGCANAGATAAAGCAAAACACAAATCAAGTGTTTGTCAGGAAGACTGAACTAAAAGGTGTTAATGAGCTGTATCAAGAATTGTCTTAGAGAGTCATTTCAGGCCCTGTCCTGTTCTCATTAGTGAAGCACTGTTCATCTGGCTCTTAAATCGTGTGGAATGAACTTCACATGGAGCTGACCCAGCATCTCTTCAGCTGTAACTCATACACACGGGAGCTCATGTACTCCTGCCCCAGGAGGTAAATCCCCTCTGAACAAGTTGTCCAAAGATTGCAAAAATTAATTTGGGCATTTAGAGACCATTCAGAAAACCAGCTGTAGCCCAGTGCCTGGGAAATCAGGCATGTAAAAAAAAGCTCCAGCTGCGGAGCTGGTGAACCCGTAGACCTTGGTTAATATAGGGGAAGGTGGTAGTCACTACCCACAATAAATTTCTACAGGCTGAAAACCAACTCACGGGTTCTAGTTCATGATGAATATTTGCAGTAAATAGCAAGCTTAGGACACGTCAATTCAATGATGAAAACTATTTTAATAACATGAATGTAGTTTAGATAACCCTGTTTTTTAAATGGTCATTTTTATAAACAAGCCAAATGTATTTAAATGATATAAAAATTTTTTAAAAAGTGTTGAACTGGTATGCAAATGCTAAATGCTTTATTAATTTTCCTATACTATTTCCCCTTAAGAATTAAGTACAACAGAATTACAACCTCCTGTGGAAAGTAGGCTACTTTATTTGATACATGCATCAGAAAGCAAAACAAAGATCTAACAAAAGAGTCACTTCATTTAAAAAGAAAAAGGAAAAGGAAGCAATGCTGATATAGTTGAAAGGCAACGACTTGGTTCTTCAGTAAATTTCCAGCGTCTGGGTACAACAAAAGTACGGGCTTGGAAAGTATCTTCACATGCGGAAAGCAGCAGTATGTTGAGCAACATTGTGCATGATGGTCTGTCACAGATACATTCACAAATCGTTTGGATGGAGTTTCGGGAAGTGAAATTGTAGTGACACATTTTAACATTATTGCTGGAATCACAGCAACAGTTACTTCAATTCTTGTTTCAGAAAACGTAGTCATAGGAAGTGCCTCGGAGTAAAACACTGTTTTTCTGTTTCTTGTGCCACGTCGGTCACAGCTGCTTCTGATTAAAGGGGAATGGGTTCTCAGTACTTAAGGGATTAATAAGAGAAGACAAACCATCTTAATTAATTAGCACTGACATTTAAGCTTCCTGAGAGCATGATGATGATAATATGAGAGTCATTAGAGAATGCAGAGAGGTAATACAAAAGGAAAAGTTGCAGGATTGCTCAATATTGATTGCAATACAGCCCCTATATACTTTTTTTTTCAAAAAGGTGAGCACTACAGAATGGCTCGACAAAGAGACAAAAGTTGATGGGCTCTTGTTGAGCCATTTAACAGAACAAATGGCTTTTCAATTGATAAAGTTACCCTGACTACAGGTAGAATAAAGCGTTTTTGGTGAGCTTAGATATCAGCTGACTTTTAGTTCACAAGAACATTTACTTAGCACTTAATGAACGTAAAATAAGGTGCAAATCTAAGTATACAGCCCTGCCCTGCCCTGCCGGTGTGTTTGCTAAATACCTCTAGAGGCCCAAGAGCTTTCCTTTCCAGAAACCTCTTTAAGACTTGTAAGTCAGAGCTCAAGTAGAAATTAGGGGTTTGCACAGGGATAAATGTAAGTTGTTTTACAGTCTCCAGACATCTACTTTAGCTATCGGATGCCTCAAATGAGTACTGTCCAGCCACTGCAATTTACCGTACTTGAAGTCCTCCTTAACTCACTCCTGGGGGATTAATATCCGTTACAGCCACATCCTCATTTCCTGGGCAAAGTGCTTTTGGGATAACAATTCCCCACCATCCTTTGTAGCAAAGAACAGATCAAAAGCGAAGCCTCTTGACACGCACCCACTTGTCTGCAACTGCATCGATACTGCTGTGTTCGCTGTATTCTGTTCCAGAAGACTAAGGAATTTACTAATAGTATAGACATTGTCTGCCAAAACACCGAAGAAATATGAATCTCCTACACTTCTAAAGCAAGCTCTCCTTCAATTTTTAGAAAATTATTTCCCTGATCACGCCACCCTCTGGAGTTTCACATCATGGGTTTTTTTTATTGTTTCATGTACTTGGGCTTCTCTCCAAATGACGTAAAACACACAGCAGCAGGCAACGTGGCTTATGGTGAGGGGAAGAAGTGACACTGATAGTAAATAAAATGCTCTAACACAGTAAAAACACATTCCTATTCTTAATCCATTTGTGTGGAGGTGACTTAGGATGAATGTTTTTTTCTAGATAGAAGTACAAGAACCCCAGGGCAGCTATTTGACTGGAGTTGCTCAGACTGGGAAGGTTCATATTCTGCAGAGGTTCATGTAAATGGCAAAAGGGTGAGAACCAGCCCTGATGCAGGTGTTGCCAAACACAAACCAGCCCTCCATATATGGTTTTTTCACTTTACTAACTTGTGCTTCCTACACAAACAAGTCACTATAGTTTGAGAACCTGGATTTCTCTTTCTAGTAGACACTCAGCTGCCAACCTGACCTGCTTGCTGGGGGCTCAGATCTAGAACGTTGTAGAGAGTCTGCCAAGGCAGACAGGTCTAGTGTCTCTCTTGTGCTGTGGAGCCCAGACCTGGGCACAGCACTCCAGGTGTGGCCTCGCCAGTGCTGAATGGAAAAGAAGGATCACCTCCCTCAACCTGCTGACAACAGGTCCCCGAGGACTGGAAGAAAACAAATGTCAGCCCCATCTACAAGAAAGGCAAGAAGGAGGATCTGGGGAACTCCAGGCTCATCAGCCTCATCCTAATTCCTGGGAAGAGGCTGGAGTAGATAATCCTGGAAACAATTTCCAAACATTAAGGACAAGAATGTGATTGTGAGTGATCAATATGAATTTTGAAAAAGAAATCTGTCATGATCACCCTCATAGCCTACAGTAGACTGGCTTGGTGGATGAGAGGAGAGCAGTGGATATTGTTAATCTTGATATTAGCAAGACTGTTGATCTTGTCTGCCGTAACATCTTGACAAAAAAACCTGATGAAATATGGACTACACAAGCAGAGAGTGGCGGACTGAAAACCATCTGAAATGTCAGGCTCTGAGGGGCTGTGATGGTGGCCAGGCACTAGTGGAGTACCCCTAGAGTCAATGCCAGAGTTGATAGTTTAACATCTTTATTAATGACCTGATGATGGGACAGTGTGCACCCTCAACAACCCTTCAGACAAGACAGAAATGCAATGAGTAGCTGACAGACCAAATGGTTGTGCTGCTGATCAGAGAACCAGTACAGGCTGGAGAAATGGGCTGACAGGGATCTCCCAAGTTCCACAAAGAGAAGTGCAAAGTCCTGTACCTGGAGACAAACAACCCGGTGCACCAGCACATGCTCAAGCCAGCCACTTGGAAAGCAGCTTTGTAGAGAAGAACCTGCAAAGGTCCTGGTGGACACCAAGTTGAACATGAGCCAGCAGTGTGCCCACACAGTGAAGAAGGGCTGTATCCTGGGCTGCTTTAGGACTAGCATTACCAGGAGATCAAGATGAGGGTGATCCTTCCCCTCTACTCATCAGTGGTAAGACACATGTAGAGTGCTGGATCCAGTTCTGGGCTCTCCAATACAACAGAGATATGGACATACCAGACCAATTCCAGTGAAGGGACACAAAGGTGATGAAGACTCTGGAGCATCTGTCCATCCATCCATCTCAGAGCCCGAGATCTGGGACTGTTCAGCACAGAAAAGAAAAGGCTCAGGGGGATCTTACCAATATGTATAAATACCTGATGGATGTGAATAAAGAAGATGGGGCCAGGTTCTTTTCAGTGCTTTTTCCATCTTGTTCCTTCCCTCATTTTTCAGCTGTTTTCACCATTTAAGCCAGCCCTTTTCTGTATTCCTTTTCCAGCTTGGTTTCACAAATAATGTTTTGGTGAAAAGTTTTTCAAACTATAAAAAAAATATCTTGGCTAAAAATTTCCAAGGTTTGGTTGCTCATGTCTGCAAATACTTTGGCTTTCAAGAATCACTTTCTAAGCACTAGCGCTCACTGAAAGCTGACTTAGAAAATCAAACTCTGATCTGTGTTTATCTCTCCACCTTTTCCTTCTCATTTAATTTCTCAAAAGCTGTCATTGGACTACAAAGAGATAAGGAGGGAGAAGGGAATCCCTTTCATAAGTCTGCAAATTTAATTTTCTGGTCAAGTCCCCTACCTTAGGCCCCTTAGGCTACTTCTCCATACAGGGGTACTCAGGAGAGCTAGCAGGTGACACTACTTTTTAGCTGTGTTGCTGACTTAGACTTCAGAAGGGCATGTAGCACACCTGCTCCTGGTTAAATGGGATACAAAGGTGGTATGGTCCTGATTTCTAAGGACTTTGGGATGAGCATGAGGCAAGAAGTCACACTCCAGGGGAGGGAGACAGAAACCATTTGTACTGCTCAAAGGTAAGACTTTAAAGAGATTTTTTTAAAAAATATTAGCTAAAATCACAGTCTTATTGTTCTGTTGATATTTTCCCATCACACCTCCACTACCATTTCCCTTTCCTGGAGCGCACAACCATTGGCCCATGCTAAAGCACAGCCAAGACAGAACTGTGCACTGAGCTGGAAGAAACAGGGTTTTTATCTTGGCATGGGGATTGCACAAGGAACAGTGGCAATGAGGAAACCCAGGTGGAGATGGCTGATTCGTTTGGCTGGGTGTGAAGAGAGAGGAGTGAGCTGAGCCAGGGGGAGCAAATCAGCCCATGGATATGGCAGAGGTGCCCTCTGTCTTTTTGGAGTTGAGCTAGATCATCCTCTGTGCTTGGGAATATTCACTGAAGATGTTTGTGGAATGTGCTTAAACTGCTGGTGCTACGGTGTACGTCTCTGGTGGCTGAGAAGAGTTAAGTGATCCTGAGCATGGGGCAAATGGTCTGCATAGTCCCTGCAGCTTAGAGCACCAC
The DNA here is from genome assembly GCA_013400055.1 of Nycticryphes semicollaris. Taxonomy (NCBI): domain Eukaryota; kingdom Metazoa; phylum Chordata; class Aves; order Charadriiformes; family Rostratulidae; genus Nycticryphes; species Nycticryphes semicollaris. Next base: position 28,534 of record VXBJ01004704.1, read on the forward strand.
AGGGGCTTGTCCTTCTTAGAAAAAAGGCCAGATTTAGTCCGGTGTTCCAGCTGGTATTTCATCTTTGCAAGCGTAAGGAGGAATTGCAATGATACAATTTTGTCTAAAACCAAAAGATGCCTGGTGGCAAGGATGAGAAATCTGAGTTGCTCTTCTGGAAACCCTCTAGAGAAATGAAGCTCACAAGTGCTGTGGGGCTTGTCTGGCTGCCTGTCCCTTTCTTCCTCCCTTCCCTCTTTCCTCCTTCAAACTAAATCTGGCTGTAGGGAGAGTTATCGAAGGAAACTTTACTACACTTATTTGTACATTTTTATATGCTCACCATTAAACTGTATCATTAGAAACAGCAAAAAAACCCTTCTGTTGATGTCATTAGCATTATGTTTGGAGGAGTAACTAATAGATTACTGCTCGATTTGAGTGGATTGAATAGAAAATGGTTTTTACATGCACTGTGCATTGTGTTGTAAAACACCTTACAGAATATGAATGTTTAAATGTCAAAGGGGAAGTCAGACATTTAATTCCACAAATCTAGTACTATGAGCTCTGTTTGAGGAGGGCAGAAGAAGTAAAAGAGCAAGAAAATGTTTTTTTTAGTCTGTGATTCCTAGAGAACTTGAATTCTTCTCAACACTCTGTAGTGAGTGCCTGCTCCCTCTGTTGCCCTGTCCTAGAAATGGGGGCTTTGAGTTTCTGCAGGTGAAAAGCCAAAAGCCAAATAGACCCCTAAGTCGCCTCTTAAAGCAAATCTGTAACAAGATGAGTGGGGCTTCCTTTAGTGGGCTGAGAGCCCTGGTTTTCTTCACAGAACAGCTTGGGTTCATCATATTTAGTTTGTGTCCTAAATGGCACATGAATGCATAGGTAGCATGCATCCATGGTATATATCCACAGAAGTTTTTGTTCTATTCATTTAAATCAATCAGTTGGAGCCAATTACACTTTGTCTACATGTTGCTTACATTATATTCAGCTCAGACCAGTTTACTTTTACAATGACTGTCTTAATGGATGGAGACTGCTAAATGTTAAATTGTATCTCCACTCGTCATAAGCATCTTAGAAGACCAATTGCTTTCTGAATGTTACTTTAAAAATGGAAATAGCAAAAAGAACTGAATTGGTAACTCTTCTCTGCTGCAGGCACCTTCTCGGGGTAGGGAAGGTGGAGATGGAAGGCAGCATTATAGCCAGGCCAGTTCCTAAACTGCTTCTGGATTGCCCTCAGCCAAGTGTTTCTTCCAGCACAACCTGATGGCCTGATTGCAGCTGAGCTCTAATTGACTGTCAAACGCTGTGACAGAAAGGAGTACTGTGTGACAGCATCCTGGAATTTGTGCTGGTTTGTTCAGCAGAGGAGAAATCTAAAAATTGCTCATGTTGGAAGACAAGAATGCAGACAAACAGCAGCCTCTACTGGGGAGAAACCTCCTATGCTTTTTGCAAGTGCAAAAACCATCAGTTAATTGGAAAGACATTGACTTGGCAGAGACTGTGGAAACACATCCAAGCTTCAGGCTTGGTGATGAGCCAGATGAGCTTCGGGTATGTCTCACAGTGCCCAAAGTGATGGAGGTTACTTTTCTCTAGGCTGGGGTGGATAAGTATAGTTATGATCATACACTTTCAGGAGAAACTACTAAAATGAAGAGACTGATGATTGGTAAGCCTGGAAGCTACCCCTGCACAACTTCACCAGAGAGCTATTCCCATTAAAGAAGCTCCAACAGTGTGTCACAAGCGACAGCATAACTTAAATCTCCCAACTCTTTTCCCAATCCTCAGATGCTTTCTCTGAGTTAGAGGCAATAGAGCCTACTCAAAAAAGACAAGGGAAAAATCAATTGTGTAGTGAGTAACTTAATCAGGTAATGGAAAGAATGATTACTAAGCTATTTGTGTCTTGAGCCAGTTGATCTGAGTTCTGCTCTTGTCTAGTATGATATTTGTCACGCAATACAGTGCATTTAGAAGTACTAAAAAGTGCTGACCGTGGAAAGTAATGGAAATCCCCAATGGAGTCAGGCTGAAAAAGAAGCTGATGTATGTAAACAGTACGGGAAATATGTTAATGGCTTCTGGAGTGAAGAAAAAAACCATTATTTTTCTTTTCCAACAAAGAGGTCCTGGAGAATCTCCAGCATCATCTGGCACTTGCCAGTACTAAACTTCAGTTTGGAGAATTAGAACCTCTTATGTGCATTTTTATACTCTTTTTGTTTTTCTTACCAGCTCTGTTGACTGAATACCATGTATATTAACCTTACTGCACTAGTGTTCGAGCCCTGTTCTGGCTTGTGCTATGAAGACAAAAAGGTAATTGTTATTAAAGGAATTTTTGGCATCTACAGTATGGCTCTTGCAGAGTGAGTGTTGCCCTCATGGCCAAGTAAATAGGACACTTCTCATCAAAATGCCTTGCATGATTTCGGTACATGGTGCAGTATAGCAGGGAAGCAGCAGGTTAATTTTGGCAGCTAATGCTGTGGCAGTCCTAAGGCACTCAAGATCCCAGTTGGCTGCTCTGCCTTTTCCCAGGTGGCTCTTGCCCCTTCAGAACAGGGTAGAGGAAGGAAAAATGAACCCACTTCTGGGCTAGTCTGGCCCAACCTTGCAAGGTCGGAGAGCTAGGTGTTCAGCACTTGCCTCCTCCTGACCTGCTTAAAACTGCTGCAAAAGGAAACTGGGTCCCCCCTCCCTTGGACTTGGAGAACAACCACTTGTTAGCCCTTTTGAGCCAGCTTTCCCTGTGAAAGAAGAGACATCAACATCTGCTTCTTCCAGCCTACCCTCATAGCTGGATTTTTTTTTTTTTTTTCATTTATTGCTTGCACTAGAAGCTGTCACCTTATGGTGTGATACTTTCAACTAGAAAATCTGCTCCAGCTGGGTCCTTGTCACTGATGCCAGAACAGAGTGAATTCCCTCAGATGTTTGCTTATATGATGTTTCAGTGTGTATCTTCTCAAACAAACTCCTTTCAGCAACAATTACAGGTTGTTGATACAGTCAGTAGCTGGCCCATCACAATTATCCTTTTTTTATTTTTCTTCCAGTACTGCCATATGTTTCACAGATACTTTTTGTCTGGATAGGTACTGCCCTGCTTGGCACTATTGACATCTACCCTGCTAAATGTATGTGTTCTTCTTCTAAACCCTATCTTCATCCGTTTTAGCTTCATGCCATCTGAGGACACTTTCCATCCCCCCATCAGTGTTGAGAGCATTGAACAGGGCTGGACCCATGTGGTGACTGGGGCTTTAGATTCCCTTTCAGAGGAGGAAGGTCACTGGTGTAACTACTGCAGGGGAGACTCAGCCTCACTGGGGCATTTTCACTGCTGAATGCAAACCCCTGAACTCCAGCTGAAGTGGAGAAGATCTGTCTTCTGGGCACAGTTCAAGACAGGAGCTATCTGGAAGAATGATACAAAAATACCTGGGGTTTGTAACATTAGTAATTGCATGAAAATGCGAGGGGAAACTACTAATTTTTCTCTTTCATCTATTGCTGATTTCCATCAGAGAGAAGGCTGCCAGCGCTGCAGAAAGAAGAGAAAAATAATACAATGCTTGTGTTGGCATGTAGGCAAACTGTGGGAGTGAAAGCTAAGAGCTAGTCCCACAGGGATTTTGGTGTGATTCTGCAGTGCCTTGGTGAACCTGGGGCTGAGAGCGGTGGCCAGGCGCTTGCCCTGGTACTGGAGTAATGTGGTGTAGCTGGGAAAATTGCTTGTACACGTGCACCCCACTTCTGCCTGTTCATGGAGCTGTGCCTCGGGGCAGCTGGGCTTCTCTCGTCTCAGCTGTCAGCAAGGATAGCAGCAGAGGGTCCAGGGAATCAGGCACAAGTTCCTCCTGTCCGGTAGTAACAAGCTGAGCAGGGGAAGGAGAAGGCCAGCAATGTGTCCTTGTCACCAAGAAGTCCAATGGAATCCTGGGCTGCATAGGGAAGAGTGTGGCCGGTAGGTTGAGGGAGGTCATTCTTCCTATCTACTCTGCAGTGGTGAGGCCACAGCTGGAATACTGCATCCAGTTCTGGGCTCCCCAGTTCAAGAGAAAGAAGGAACTACTGGAGAGAGTCCAGATATAGGGCAACAAAAATGATTAAGGGATTGGAGCATCTCCCTTATGAGGAAAAGGCTGAGAGAGCTGGGACTATTTAGCCTGTAGAAGAGGCTGAGGGAAGACCTTTTTAATGCTTATAAGTAGGTGGGTTGAAGGAGGATGGAACCACCAGACTCTTTTTAGTGGTTCCCAGTGACAGGATGAGGGGCAATTGGCACAAGCTGGAACATAGGAAGTTTCATTCAGATATGAGGAAATAACTTCTTTATAGTGAGGGTGACAGAGCACTGGAACAGGCTGCCCAGGGAGGTTGTGGAGTCCCCTTCTCTGGAGACCTTCAGGACCCTTCTGGATGCAGTCCTGAGTGATGAGCTCTGGGCAATCCTGCTTTAGCAGGGGAGTTGGACTAGATGATCTCCAGAGCTCTCTTCCAACTCTGACAATTCTGTGAATCATCCTGACAGTGCCAGCAGACAAAAATTGACTTGGGCCCCTGGGAATCATAAGATCAGCTCACAGATTGGGGAAGGACTCTTCAAAATCATAGATGGAGTGTTATTTTGCAAGATATAACCTCTATGGTCCCATTTCTTCTACTCGAGCTAAGAGTTATATACTTTCCCAGGAACATCCACTAGATGCAGGGGGCTGTGCTCCTTTTTGGGTACAGTTCCTCATGTAAGTAACCTGTACTTGTATGTGCTGCTGATCTGTATTAATAGTGCTCACAATAGTGACTCTGCAGTGGTGTGTCCTCAGATTCCTTTTGTGTAATGTATGTGGGCATCCTGCGCTCATGGGATCCTGTGAGGTGGATCCAGATGTTTATCTGGAGGCACACCTCTCAAATAAGTATCTTTGCACAGGGTAGCAAACAGCTTTTATGTGGAATAAATTCAACAGAGCCTCAAAAAAATCCTAAATGAGGTGTGTGCCAGGGGTTGGCTGTGTGACATTCTCCTGTTGCTTTGAGCTTAAACTATGAATGAAAAGTATCTCCCTCAAGCAAATGGCCTCATGTTAGGATGGCAGCCTGTTCCTGTCTGTGCAACAATCATGTCACAGCTTTCTTTGCCGAATTTATTATTATTTTTTTTAATGGATAAATAACAGGACATGAATATAGCCAGGTATTTTTGAGTGCTTCAGTCGCGTGTAGTTCAGAATCATCCTTTTCTCATACGGCCTTATCTTGTGCTCTCCAGTAGAAGGAACTTTCTGTGCTTCTGCAAATTCTGGCTCTCAGGTGAAGGGCAACATGTTACACCGCAAAATTCACACTGCTATTTTCTTTTGGTTAGCTGAGGTTCCCCCCATATCTATTTGAGTTCATGCAAGGCAGTTTTTCTGATGACCTGTGTGAGATATCTTCAAGTGGAACCTCCTAACTCTGGTACCTGTAACTGTGAACACAGCAAAGTTGCATGTTGCGTGTTGTGCAGGCAGTGGTCCTCCATACCCACATCCAGCACCAGCTGTGATATGAAATGTACAGGTAAAACCTTATCCTAGGACCTAGAGGAAAAGGACAATTGTCCAGAGACCATTAATAACAATAACAGCAAGAGCAGAATTATGTATTGAATTAAAAATATTTAAAGATACAGAGGAGGCAGATGAGTAGATCTGAAAATTTGCAAGGCAAATGCTTTGTTGTGTAATCTGGAGGAATAAAGCAGTGCACAATAAAGAGATTTGGGATACTTTAACTGTCCTGAGACTCTGAACAAACCAAGTTATGTCCTGAGAATGAAGTGCAGGGGCAGTGATTTCCAGGCCCCTGGTCTCCTCACCATGTCACAGCTGGTGTGGTTCACCAAGCCTGCTTTTACAGAACGGACAGGCACTTTCTAGAAGCTGCACTTAAGATGTTTCAACCCTTTTCAGAGGAGCAGAGGCTTGTCCTCCTCTGCACTGACCTGTGACCCAGCTGCCGGGGGCCTTGCTGAGAGCCAGTGAATAGCAGACAGGGATGAAATGGAGTAATTACAACGGATGAATGGGGGAAATAAAGATGGACCTCTTTCTTCCTTTTATCTCAAATAGAGGAGCTAATTTAGGGAACCTTTTTGACAAAAGCTCACAGTGACCCAAATCCTTCCTGCTTTGTCTCAGCAGGGACAAAACCAGGCCCAGAAACCCCTCTGGAATAGGTTATATGGACACTTAAGAGGTGCTGGGTGATGAGTGCGGGTAGATACTGGTGGTGCCGGCACGGGCCTGGGAAGATCTGGTGGGGGCTTTGGATGACCCCAGGAGTCCTGGCATCTCTGCAGCCAGAGGAAACCAATTGAAAGAGACTCTTGACCTTCTTTATTCTCTCACCAGCTCTTTCTTCTTGTATCCTGTCACTTCACTTTCTGTCTTACACTTTGTGGTGGTAATGTTCCAGGAAATAGATGATTTATTTTTTTTTTATTTTGAACAAGTATAGCATGCCCCTGTGTGACACAAAGGGGTGACAAGATTTTTCTGGTAATTACTTGTGATTCTTAGCTGCAAGGTAATAAATATCTTGTCTTACTTAGGGGCTCAGGATCTGTGTTCATCAGTGTGTTTTCTTCCATTACCTTCCCTGTACCTCTTGTGTCCCCTTGTCTAGTTGTAGCTCCTCATACCCATGTACTCATGTAGGCTAATTTTTTGCCAGAAAATTTCACCTGCTCTGTGGAAAGCGCTGTCAATACCTCTGATGTGAGGAACTTCTTGTGCTAGTAGAGAAAAATATCTATCTAAGCCTCAGAGATAGATCAGCCCATTGTCATTCCCAGCTCCAAAAACTTACCAGTTGCCTGAGTGGTCATAAAATGTTTATCTTACAGTCTTGTTGGGAAAAATCTTAGGCCCAACTTTGACACCTTGTCAAGCTGAATGAATCACAGGTAATTGCGTGTAAACAAAATACAGGAGGTTTTATGTCATCACCTGTAGAGATGCTGCTGTCTGGTCTAACAGCTGGAGGTGGAAACTGAAATTTTACCCCCTCCTTTGCTGCTTTCTGGGATCTGTGGGAGGATCTCTGAATCAGTGGAAGTTTCTAGGAACAGGTTTTTACCTTTCTCTTTGCAATGCATTGGCATTATTCAGCTGGAATAGTGGTGGGCTCTGAGCAGAGCCCAGCACCCAGAGGAAGGGTATTCTGCAGATGTGGCTGTCGCTCAGTAATACTGGCTCAGTGTGAGATATTCTTGGCCCCTCTTGACTTTGAGTAAGGATCAGTTATTAGTGTTAAAGCACGTGGTACCAGCCAGCATAGGATGCTGCACTCACCCATTTGGAAGCCACACATGCTGGGGAAACTTTTGAAACAAAAGCAGATGGTGCATGGAACCCACCTGCTGCTTCAGCGCTAAAAGTTTATAGATTTTCAGCTGCCTGATAGGAATCTGAAACAGTTACTCTTACCAATGCATCTTACAAATGCCTTTGTCTTAGATGTTCTCACCACAGCCTGAAGTCAGGAAGAGATGCTGATGGCTCCACTGGGAAAGCAGGGAGAGTTTCATGGGTTCGATGCATTTTCACAGAGGAGATGATGGGGTCTGTTCTTTTGTGCCAAGGTGTGTTAGTCTGGTCTGAGTTCAGCCATAAGCACCTGTCATTGCAGGTAGTAATTGCACAGCACTGCAGGAGAAAGTCATGGCAATAACGTTCCCTGGGCCAGGAGCCACTCTAGCTAATGGTCTGCAAATACAGCACAGAAGAGACACGCGTCCTTCACTGCGGCGGTGCATGTACTTGTGTTGTGGCTCCAAGACATACATAGACCAAAATAAGGTGCAAAACAAAACCTAGCCCTGTGAAGTGCTCTAGAGAACAGCTACAGCACATGCTCCAGGGCAGATGTGATGTGATATGAGAAGCGTTCAGGCACCCAAGGAAGCAGTTAAACAGAATACAGGGGATGAAATTGCAGGTGGGGGTATGTGAGGTACTTAAAATGTCCACTGAAGAGAGTGATCAGCCTTGAGCTGAGCTGTTGACAGAAACAGCAGGATGTTTTCTGCTTGGTAGGTACTGCTGTCTGGCATGGGACTGCCCTGAACCTATAGAGCTGGCCCCAGTGGAGAAAAGCATTTTCAGCCCTTAGTGCCTATGTCTTGTCATCACTTAGAATGGTGAGGTGACTTGCTCAGTAATAGCAGTCAGATTTGTCTGGTAACGATGTACCTAATGCTCCTAATATAGTTTGTAGCTTGCTTTAACATCTGTATGCAATTTTCTTAATTGCTTGACAAATTCTTTTTCAATTTTGTTACTCATTTCAGGTTGTGGGGCTTTTTTGTCCAACAGTGCAATGCTGGGGAATACTAGAAAAAAGAAAAAAAAAAGAAAAAAGAAAAAAAGAAAGAAAAGAGGGGTGCACAGGTAAATCGGTAGAAAGGAGAATCTCAGAATGTCAGCTTTCTCCTTCCCAAATTAGTCAAAACATTTGTGTGGCTCAGGAAGCTGTACCTGCCCACAGTCGAACTGTCCTGTCCAGCACTTCCAAAAGGCCAGGGTGAAATGCCTCAGTGAGATGTTCTAAAATCCTCCTCCTGACACATGTACCCTCTTTAGCATGTGTGTGTGTGTGTGTGTTAAATCACTTCCAGGTACACCAGTATGGCTAATGGCACTCTCCGGTGTCTGCTGAGAATGACTAAGAGCACAACTATGACTCAGGGACTTCAATGGAACAAGGATTTCAGTAGAGGGGCCAGTTCAGGGGCATTTCTTCTTCATGAGTCTTTGGCAAAAGCAATTCCAGTCCCTGGTATGGAAATGGGGCTTTACCACAGCCATGTGGAAGGGGAGCTGAGCCTGCTGCTGCCCCTGAAATCTCACATAGGCTGTCCCTAATCTCCACAAGCTGCTGGTAATCCCAGTTTTTTTCCAGATTCTTTGGTCTGAAGGGCTAGAAAACCTTGCCCTCTTTTATTATTTTTTTAAAATCACCTGCTGCTGGAACCACTGGTACCATATGCTTGTTCCTGTGGTTCTTTTGTTTGAGTTCCCCTTGGCTTTCACTAGCACAGAAACAGTTCCGGAGGTTCCAGGAACACTGGGGTGGCACTTCTGCCTGTCCCCTTTACCCTGCCAAGCAGAGTGTCTCTGTGAGGAGAGCCTCTGCTCCCCTCTGCCCAGCTTTGGGCCAGACAACTGCTTTTCAGAAACTTCAGCCTTGAAACCCCATGGAAGTTACGGTTCAGCAGGCTTGATTGTGACTTTTTGTCACAGCTGTCAGTGTAGGTCAAGGAGAGATGAAAGGAAAGGGGGCCAGATGGAAAAGAACTCACTGGGCTTTGAGCTCCTGTCCTTGCTGTGCTGCCTTGGGGAGGAAGAGGCATTTCTGCTTTCTTTCATAGGCAGCTTCCAAAATACTTCCAAAGTCAACGTATTTTACATTACTCCAGTAACTTTCAGCCAATATTTCCCAAAATGTCTACTTAGTCTGATTGCCTCAAATATTGTGAATGCTCCAATTAAGGTGTTTTGGTGTGTTAAACAGCCAAGCAAACAAGGCTCCAGTTAAAGCTGAGTACTAAAATTCAATACAATATTGACCACCCTAGATGTAATAGCCTGTGTTATGCAGCAGGTCAAACTAGATACTACTTGATAAAACTACAGGTACTTCCTGGCCTTGAGTCTTAGATTATTTGGGGGGAAAAAAAAATCATAGAATCGTAAAATTGTCTAGGTTGGAAGGGACCTTTAAGATCATCTAGTCCAATCTTCAATCTAACTGGCAAAAAATCCAACTCTCAACCTGGCACTACCAAGTTACCACTAAACTCTGTCCCCCAGCACCACATCAACCCATCTTTTGAATACCTCCAGGGATGGTGCCTCAACCACTTCCTGGGCAGCCCATTCTAATGCTTAGTAACCTTTTCAGTGTTAACATTTTTCCTCATATCCTCCCCTGGTGCAACTTGAAGCCATTTCCTCTTGTCCTATCGCCTCTGATTTGGGAGAAGAGACCAATCCCAGTCTCTCTACAACCTCCTTTCAGGTAGTTGTAGAGAGCAATAAGGTGTCCCCTCAGCCTCCTCTTCTCCAGGCTGAACAACCCCAGCTCCCTCAGCCTCGTCTGATAAGGCTTATTCTCCAGACCCCTCACCAGCTTTGTTGTCCTTCTCTGGACCCTCTCCAGCACCTGAATGTCTTATTTGTGGTAAGGGGCCCAAAACTGGACACAGTACTCGAGGTGGAGCCTCACCAGTACAGGAGGACAATCGCCTCTTGAGTCCTACTCACCATGATGTTCCTGATACAGGCTGATATAAATGGGTTGGAAGCATCTAAAGCTGGAGGGATACCTAAGCTCAGAAGTTGTTAACTTTTTCTGCCCAGATCACCTTCTCCTGGCTGGTAAAATGGAAGTAACGAGACCAGTTCATCTGTGTTTGTTTATGAACTGTTCAGCTGCTCCTGCCCTGGCTATCTGGGCTAGATGCTACGCAGCAAATAGCACCTGGGGTCAAATATTGAACAGTCAGGGAACAAAAAGCGACCAGCTGCATGTTAACTGGGCAGCAGCAGCCTGAAAATGTGTCCGGGGCTGGATGGCAACTACTCTGCCATCCAACAGTGGGCAACGCCTGCAAAAAAAAGGTAAGGGGGGCAGAGTAACCTGTTCTCAAGGGGAGCAGCCATCCTGGAGATCAACAGCATTGCAGGCAGGGGATGCCACTGGGCACAGCAGCGTGCTTTGCTGAAAAGGTCTTTAGCTTAATTAATCAAGGCATCGCCTAGATGATACCAATGAACAGGAGGCAGGACATCCTCAGAATAAACACCCTCCTCTCTGGTACAGAGTTTGTTCCTGCGCAAGTTTAGAGGAAAGGTGAACTTTAAACACTTAAGTAACTTGAAAGTACATAAAATTATTTGGGATATTTTTATTATTAGGGAAAAAGACGACTCATGGAGGGAAGGAGCTAGGTATGTAGCCTTTCATGATTTAAGAGTAATTTTGAAATGACTGGCTTGTGTAAATAGCTCTTGGTCTCATCAGATTGCAGGGAAAAATACAGTTCTTTCAAAAAAGGCTAAATTTGTTTCAGCACTTAGGATTACAGAAAGACTAGAAATAGCTTGGAAGCATGAGCCCTAAGAGCTACAGAACAGGAAATCAAATGAAGATGCTGCTTTTATGACTATTTCAAAGGGATGCTGTGATTTTGATGTTACTGTTCTGATTAATTAGGAAGCTTCAACCCAAGAATTTCTTCTTGTTGGCATGAATCAACATTGTTAACATGGCAGTTACTGCTTCTCTGCACGGGTTGGGAAGGGGGGTGGCTTGGCTTGTGGCAGTGGATGTAGGTACTCCCAATGATCTGTCTTTGAGCAGTGTACAAGACTTTAACGTGAAGATACTATCTCTTAACTGTCTGGTGGAGCTGCTGAGAGGCTGAAGACCAGTGGCCAGATGCTATGGGAGACATGCATGTATCAGAGACCAGGTGGGAAGAATCAGGTCCTGCTGCTCTTCCAGGTGCTTTGGTTTCAGCCACTATTAGACACTGCTGGAGACAGGTGTCTCTCCATTTTACCTGTTTCAAAGGGCTTCTTGCATCTGGGCATGTCGAGAGCTGCTCACAGCTCCCCGAGGTGGCTTGCTCCTGTGTCACCTTGCAGGGTGGTGCAGAAGTTAGATAGTGGCAAGCCCAAGGTGCGCCCTCCCATCCTGCAAAACACTGGAGTCAGGCAAGGAGCACGTGTAATAACCTGGTGTGAACTGTGTTTTTCAAAGAATGCTCTTGTAAGATGCTTTAAAGAAAGCCCTGCTCCTTGCAACTGACCCAAGTGGAACATGTTGGAGATATCAACCAAGGGGGTTCAAAGTCACCTCTTTCCCTTTCCACAAAGCGATGAAATCATCTGGCTACAGGTTCGAGTGGGGTGGGGACAGGACTGGATGTGATGGGATGTGCTGTGGAGTCTCCTTCCCTGGAGATATTCAAAACCCACCTGGATGCATTCCTGTGTGACCTTGTCTAGGTGTTCCTGCTCTGGCAGGGAGATTGGACTAGCTGATCTTTCAAGGTCCCTTCCAATCCCTGATATTCTGTGTGTGATTCTATGTGTTCGGGACACCTTAGTAGCTCACTCTTTTCTGAGGCCATGAATTAGAGGGGTAGGGGGTGCGTGGGGGAAGTAAATGAAGTTTTATGCGACTTGTTGGAAGCTCAGGCCTGTAGAGCTTTCCAGTTGAATAAAAATACTGCTACGTTGCATGTGGTTTATAGGAGACTAGATGATAACCCTTCATGCGGATAGAAAAAATCCCGCATTTCTGCCTTGTAGAGATTGTTAAATTTGCTATTGATCGCCCGTATGTAAAGTCTTGTATTGACACAGAGACAGTGGAGCTAGCATATACCAGCCCTCTAATATTTAAATTCAGAATGATGAGCTAACACTATCCAATTCACTAATACACTTTATGCAATTTAGAGATGGAATTTCCAGGTGAAGGTAGATGACAGCACTTTCATTTCTAAAAACGAAACATTTTTTCAAGTAATGTTAAATTAGCACATAATACACGTGTATAAACTTACAGATTATGGAAGAAGTAATAAATATGGGATGAGACTTAAATACCAAAAGCTGTTCATCCCAGAGCATAACCCAATTGTCTGCTAACTTTAATGACCAGTGTATTCTCACAGAGAATAAGTACCAAAAGCTATAATCCTGCAGTTCAATGGCAATAGCTGAATAGGTTTTGGGGTGCAGTTTCAGCAGTATTGCTAGTATGATCCAGGTATGCATTAATCACTTGTTTCTCTCTCCTCCCAACACAGCTTACATAACTAAAATTATCTTTTCTGAAGATAATAGCCTAAAACTAAGTGAACATAGGTGCATATGAAAAGTCTGCTCAGTGACTGGACAATGTTTTTTTTTATCACACAAATAAAGAAAATCTCAAAGGCCCACTGTAAATGCCAACGTTATATGTTTTATTTTTAATCAAGTAATTCTTTTAAACCTCACAATATCCATGACTGACAGGAAAAAAAAAAGACATTAGGCATGAAATGAGAATATAAAATACATGATATGTAGAAAGGCAATCAGTGCTTTAATCCCTCAAGACAGTAAACAGGTGAAATGACCTTCAGAACTTCAACTCACTGTCTTTCTCTTAAAACATAAAATTCAAGTGATTTTTCTTTTATTTCACCTTGTAAACAACATACAAGTCAAAATGGACAATGAGGTAATCTATACTACAGAAGATAATTTAAAAACACTAGATAAGACACAGTATTAAAGACATATAGAAATCAGTGTTCACTTTGGTCTCTAGTATGGTTATTGTTATTATTACAACAAGCAACACATACTAGTTTAAGCCAGTCTGGTGATGTTTGTCAGCCAGTTGTTGCTTAACTTAGTAATCCAAGAGGTAGTCAAAACCATTATCCTTTGTAAAGATGGTTGCTCTTACATTTGGTTTAATGACAATGGTAGCAAATACCTTGGTACTTTTCAACATTCTCATAAAAACACTCCCAAAGCTGCTAATATACAGCCCCGGTTTATTATAAAAAAACGAAGTGTGTGTTCACAGATCAACCTCTTGTTATCAGTCAACAGTTGTAACAGGGGTAACACAACCAACGGATCTTCAAGAAGAGGCTGTTGATATACTAAGCAAAATAAGATCGATGCATCTAACAAGGCTCTGCTTGTCTCTAAAACAATACTCAAATCTCAGTAAGACTTCTAGAAACTTAAAATCAGTGCATCTGCACATGTACATATCTTCCCAATTACTTTTATATCTAGCACAGGGGAATACATATATATTTTTTTATGATAAACATTTCTTACAGATAAATTAATTAAATTAAATTTAAGACTCAATGAGATTTCCCATGTTCTTTTATAATTCTTCTTACAAAGAATGTTACAAGATCTATAAACACTTTTTATGGGGCTCTATTCACAAAACTAAGTATGACTAAGCAGGAACTCCAGGATAACACTGGTGCAAAGTAAAACTGGGCTGAAAAAAGTGGCCTACAAAGGGAAGAGGTAGGATCCAAATGTGTTGTTTGGCACTCCCTGAAAGCTGACCAGAAGCAAAATACTGAAAGGGTATTACAACACCAGATCTATCACCAACTGCAGCAAAATGTTATTTGGCTCTGCCTCCAAACACGAGTCTTCCTCGTGGCCTAACTTTTGTGGCATGTAAATAAATACCATGACCTCTCCTTGGGGGAAGCAAAAAACCATCTCACAATGTCCCCTATGATTAAATGGGGTATTCTGGGATGGGACGATGAAAGGGAGAGATTCTTGCTCCAGGTTTAACCTTATCTCTAGTATTGTTAGGATAAAAATACATTTCTCTTGAGCAGATACTTGAACTATTTCTACTCAAATGAGTTTTATTGTGAAGCATTCTGGCAAGGACAGGCTGGTGAACAGGGGGAATCTAGGCTGAGCCAATGCTGCAGAATATTAATTTTGTCCTTAGACATGAAGGAAGAATCCTAAACTCAGTCTGTGCCTCTTTCTTTAACGGGTTCTTTGCTTACTTGGAGCAGCCTATTGAAGAAGTATAACTAGATATTTTTTTTCTACTGCAGCCCAGTGCTAAGTAGTTACCTGCCGCAGCTTGTGCTGCTCTATGTTTAACTTAGGCATGTATATTTTTGTCTCTTCTGGAGGATGTATTTATTTTCGTGAACAGTGCCCATAATCCTTTAGACAGAAAAATAAAAAACTTTCAAAGAAATGTTTGGAAACGTCTCACAATTTCAAATGGATGCTTCATCTTAAACAAGTATTTGCCATAACGTATGCAGTGGTGAACTATCAGTTACATATTTAGTACAGATAAAAAGTATGTACCATAGATCAACAGCCACCTTTAAGGCTAGAGCAGCACAAAGGTGTGTTTATGCAGTAAATATGAGGTAGCATTTTGCTGTAAACAGAATAATAATTTTATTGTTACCTATGTAAACAAAGTGGACTTGATGCTTTTGTGTTTTTATTCTTCCCCTTCCACCCCCCGTCCCCCATCCCTCCCCTCCTAGAAAAGCTGAGCACCAGCAACTCCAACTGGAAGTCAGTGGGAGCTGTGGCTGCCCAGCATCTCTGAAAACTCACACCCTGTGAATGTAAAGATACAAATGCTCACATAAGCAACCAGTACAGAATACCACTTTATCATTTCACAGGAACTTAAAATACAAAATGCTGAGATCTGATTATCAGAAATGTAGGTCTATGTCAACTCAGAGGTAGTTACTAATATCAGTACATAATACTTATATAGAGATAAAAAGGTCTAAGACTATTTGGTTTGTTCTGAGTAAGCAGGTCTGTAGACTATTCTGTAAAGAAAACACAACTTTACATGGTATATTCCCTGAGCAAAGTTCTTTGTCCTGAGTATGTTATGTAATAGTGATAACATTCTAATATATAAAAATAAAACCTTAAGCTTTCAACAATAAGATAGGGTTTGGTATGTGCTCTTAGCAGTTCAGTCTGACTTTGGTGCGCATGGTGATTTCAAACAGCACCAATTATAATCTGCATGTTGAAAATATTTCTTTATCTCAGCTCTGAACTTCTTACATATAAACAGGGAATGACCAGCTTTCAAATCCACAATTGCCTATTTCTATAAGGAACTTTGGTTTAAATTTTCAAAGTGACCTAAGTTTTGCATCTTTGCTGTTTCACCTGGTTTTTACACCGGCTACAAGGTTAAGCAATGCCACTTTGATTTGTCTACATAATTTAAATAAGTTTACTATCCTTACGTAAGGCAAGGAAGTTCTTCTCTATAGATATATCACATTCAATATCGTCAAAGGTAAGCTTTGCATTAGTACACTGAGAACTTCAGTATAAACCATTGAGAGTCTCACAAACACTGGCAAGGAATTCACACAAAATAATTTTCTTGAAATTGTGCCCTTCACGTTTCATTACTACCTGTTTACTGAAGCAGCAGCAGCAACAGTAAAAGTCTCCTCTGGCAGGACAAGTGGGAAGGGGGAGGCCACGTAAGGAGCCAGCTGCCTACCTGTGGTAGCTCTTGGCTGCCAAAGAGGCACCACGGGTAGGACTTGGGCTCGCTGCAGCCTTTCATGCAGGCTGTTTCTTTAGTTTGATTATCCGAGCTTAAACCTACCTGACTCTTTCAAGCTTTAACAGCCTGTGTTTATTGCCAATGTTAAGGATTATACAGGTTTCTCTAATTAACTTACATCCACAATGGGATTTGTCAAAGTACGTTATCTTACGTATGACTTGGTAATTCACAAGTTACAAATGGAAAGCGACTTGAAGTTTTGATAAGCTCCAACTCTATTAACCCCGAGCAAGAGCTGCAGCCCAGGGAGTCTCGCCCTGAGGCCACCAATCTTTCTCTTCTTTAATGCACGAGTGTGTGGTCCCAGCGCACTCTTGACCAAGGCTGGTCAGCAACAGTCTCCAAATCACAAGAAGCAGATGATGCCCAGGGCTTCTGGCAAATTTGCAGGTCCCTTCTGTCGGCAGCAGACACCTGTCCTTGACTGTACACGTGCTGTAGCATCAGCACGGGAGACTGACCGAGCAACCCCAGGTACCCACCTACCTTTTATTCTTAAGAAACTATTTAATCCAGGATCTCGTTAGCTTTGCATTTCGTTTTCTTTAAAACCAAAACAGACAATAACAAACCCTAGGGAGTTCTCTCCATGGCATTTCAACAGAAAATAAGGGGGAAGTCCCTTCAAATTGAGGGGCGCTACTCGGGACCAAGAGAAGCTGCTGCTGCTGCTGCTGCTACTGCCACCAAGGTCCCCTAAATAGTCACAGAATACAAAGGGGTTAAACAGGATGGTATCCTGATACCACTCCAAAGGGTCTGTTCGGTAACAACTTAAACATTCTCCCCTACACAGCAGTCATCTAAATTACAGTTACCACCATATTAATTTAACAAAACATTTTGAGAAACCAGCACAGAAACTCCACATTCATTGTCGTTTCTGGAGCTTTTAAACTCCTGACCAGCAAAGGATGACAGCAACGGGAGACACACTGAGTCATGACACTGCATGGGCATGGGGAAGGGAGGGAGCTCACTACTTTGTGGAGATAAGAAAGAATATAACTCAAATTGATGGCATGGGGGATGTCTTAGTATGTTTAGTACCATATGGCAGCTTTAAAATACAAAAGTATCCTTTGGTTCATAAAAGAAGTAACAGTCTTGATGTCGGTTCTGTGTGTGGTTTTTCAGGTTTGGTTTGGGGTTTTTTTGAGTGAGATTTTTGGGGTTTTCTTGTTTGGTTTTTTTGAAAACATTTGGAAATACATTCTAGGAAGGAGTTCAGGAACGTTTGTGGATATTGTGCCTATTGCTTCACAGTAATGTCTTGTGGGAGCTGATGGAAAAAAAAATATTTATATAGATATGTACACATACACACACGCGCGTGCACACTCATACACACACATACAGAAGGTAAAACGTAATGCACCCTGCTCAAATGTATTTTGCTTGGAGTGATTTGTCTATCAAAGAAAAAAAAAATTCACAGTTCCTCAACAGTAGTTAAAATTCCAGGTCAGCTACTGATAATGAAATTATTTCCCCTGTACTTGCATGAGGTAGACATCCCAAGAGGATAAAGAAAATTGACAGTTATGACAAAAGCTTTAAGTTTTTTTCCTTTTCTGAACGGAAGGCCCCTTTCTGCTTGGTTCTTCGGGAGATGCAGACAACTTACTTGATGAAGCTTCCTGTGGTGACCTGCCCGAGCGCTCCGAGATCTCCGACCTGCCTTCCTGAGAGTACGATGGAGATGAGTAGCCGTGCGTTCCTCCCCCTTCTCTTGGGACAGCAGAAGTGGAAGCCTGTGGTTCAGCTTCGTGTCTTCCCTGAGAACTAGTGGGCTGCTGCGAGACAGTTTTATGGGGGCAGTTAGCCACCATGTGCGTGATGCTCTGACAGTAATGGCACTTCTTTGGCTGCGGAGGTAGACTACATTCTTTAGCGTGGTGGTCGAGGCCACCACAGTTGTAGCATCTATAAACAAAGAGAAACACGTTGGTTATTAAATGCAGCGTCAAACTATTAACATTTTCTATGTTGGTCAAGCTCAGTATGAGCATGTACAAGGTCTGTTGGTGAAACAGTGGGCGCTTCTGCACTCACTGCTGTGGGCTGAGGTACATTTGAGTTTTACTTTTTAAATCACTGGGAAGGTGCCCCGTTGTCGCACCGATGCCAAAAACCCAACTTGTGCTTGGGACCGAGAATCTTTTACCGTGGATCCGAGCCGGCCCCGACCCCACTAGAGGGCACCCGCTATTCAAGCATCCCGCCACCATCAACATCTCTGTTTACCCCGGTATTTATAGCATTAAAAGCCTGCGAGTACTAGCGTTTTAACGCCTGGCAGGATGAACATGGCAAAGTGGGGTGAGGAAAGCAGAGGAGACAGTCACCAGCAGCGGCATCCTCACATCCTCACCCTGCAGCGCACCCGTTGCTGGGTCGGGGCCATAAAGAAATGCATGGAGAGGAAATACTTGGCCTTAGATGTAACTGTATCCTAATGGACATGCTGCTTTCCACCAGGGAAACCCAAAGGTGGAAGAGGGACCAAGTGCCCTGTCACTAGCCAGACTCTTGCCCCAGGTCACCTTGCCTCCTCCAGCTCAGCCAAGGCACTGCGAGTGGGAAGGGGGAGGTGAACTTTTAAAATGTTTATGTTTCAGAGGGTTCGTAATAGCATTCAGAGTTTCAAAAGAAAATAAATAAAGCCCCAGCACGAGTCATAAAACAGAGTTTGTTTGTTTTCTCTCAAAATTCCCAACCTGCCTACAAGTGGTGGTGTCCGGACACGGCTGCCCAGGACAGGAGCTGAGGGGCGCTGAGTGGCTCCTCCACCCAGCACAGCACAGGACAGGTAGGGCCTCCTCCACGCTGCTCACAAATGGCCAGAATCCATAAACACTCTTCCATTTAACCTTCCGAGCCAGGAGAGCCCTGAAGAAATCTCCAGCAATTCCTTCCCGAGTCCTTTCACTTTGTTACACATACCAGGAATGCCAGTCCCTGGATTACGTTATTCTAACACGATACAAAGAATGATTATATGCCTTTGGCATGGTGACCCTATGCTGGTTATGTTCACCACTGAGCTTTTTATTTTGGCTATTTTTCTTTTATTTCTGTTTCTTTGTTTTATAAAACATGCACTGAATGCATAGAAATTTTATTTATGATAATCTAACGTGCTACTGGAGAGAACTATATCAATAATGATGATTTTTTTTCCCTTCCCTTCATGAACTAATTTAAAAAACAATTGCACAAAAACTTAAGCCTGGTGGAATCAACTAAAGGGTTACAAAAGGATGTAACTATAACTATCTATATGTACAAAACAGCACAGTGTGTTATGTCTTGAGCCCACATCAAAGTATTGTCCATTTTCAGAATCCTGGTAAGTAACAAGGCACTGTTTCAGTTAGTATTTAGTGGTCACTACTAGTCTATATAAACCAAAAGGTTTAGTCCATGCAAAGCTGTACGTACAGCTGGAGTCTCACCTACAGAATTTACTTTGCCTTCCAAAAAAATGCATTTGGTAAAACTCACCTAATTTTTAAAAAGATTGCAAAATGGCTGTTAACAATTGGAAATTCACTCCGAGAAACAATCTTTCAGCACCTCTCTCTTCATAGCTCTTCTTCACTATTAACAAGATACTGCCCGTATCTTTATTTTAACAGACAAATGAAAAATCAGTCTAAGTTGCCCATAGCATGCTGTCATGTCCCACAACACTGACCTATATTTTAGAGGAGTTAAATTATGAACAGAACTTCATTATCCTTTCAAAAAACATTCTAATTAAACTCATATATTTCCTAAAATGGAAAAGAATCAAGAAACCAAACCCATTATCCTGAACTCTGCACCTCTGTGACAACTGCAAGAATGTATTTTAGGTGAACTGGTTCCAGTTTTTATGTCACTGCTGCACTGAATTTTTACGTGGCTTTTCAGCAGCATTTGAAGATGATGCTTACACTCATCTGTCAGCATATACTACAGAATAGCCCATGGAGTGATGCAGAATATAAAGCTTCTCTTGAATCTAGAAGAAACTAACACACACAAGCCTCACTGTCATTTAGTATTGATTTCCCTAGCAAGGACATACTAAATACATTGTGAAACAGAAACACCCTGATCGAAGACCAAAACATCAAGCTTTTTTCCCCTATAAGGTAAAAAAAGGTTTTAAGTTAGTAAACAATACCCATTTGACTACTTTTTTCCCCACAGGTATTTTATAATTAGTGACCCTCATTTAACAGTAGCATTCCGTCTTCTTAACTGGCACACAACTATGCTTCCCCAACAAGTTTCTGGATAAAATAATAAGGAATAATATTTACAATTAGGGAAAAAAAAAAAAGAGCAACAACAAAAAAAACCTTAAATATTTTACTTTCTCCTCCTCCAGTAAATACATCTCAGAATTAACAAACATTGTACTTATTAAAATTCAAGTTATATTAAAGAATTATGTTTATTATTATCTTCTTCATTGGTTTCTAGCAGTGTACTTGTTCCTGAGCTTAGTATAATACAGTAACACATAGGAGTGCGCAGACATTCTGGAAATCATGCTTTTTATCTTAATTCATAATACAGAATTTTATAGCATATGTGAATGCATCTGCACTTTCTTCCTTCCCTTAATATCACATGCATTTAGAGTGGTTTAAAAAAGAAAAAAGCTTGAAAATAGGTTAAAGGGCCTCAGTAGTAGGGTAGGCAGTAGCCACGGACAAATCAATTTAATCAGTCACTATGGTATGCACTGTGTTATCCAATTCAGTGAACCATTTCACCTCACCAATTGACCAAGAACCTGCTGTCAGGGCCCCTGCTTCCACTCAAGAGGCCTCTGTCACCTTTTGCATATATATTTATCAATACATCCTATTTGCAAAATATTACAATTCCCTGTACTTATTCAAATGACTACCAAAATGTCACCATAAAAGAAAACTCTATCAGAAGCCGTTGTGATTAAACTATGATTGGGCTTTTCAGGAATGTTTTTTGTTACCAACCAACTCAAGCATCTGGCTGAAGTGTCGCATTAGAATATATATGTGCCAGCCGGAGTTGTGCCTGGACTTAAACAGGAGGGTGGTATTTATTCAGTTCTTTTAAGTATTTATTCATTCCCCCGTCAATCACTCTTACCAGGAGAACAGATCACACCCCTTCTGAAATGCCTTCCCTCTCAAGGGATTTACACCAAAATGGAAATGGTCAGCCACCTCCGAGCTCACAAATGACACCGCATGGAATCGCCCATGCGCATTAAGGTATGGTATTAACCCTTTTGTCCAGAACCCTTCAAATCTTTGCTCCTCTCTGCTGTATATACTTATGTTACAACATAATGAAACCTGAGAGCACAGGCTCTGCGCACAGGAGCTTATACATCCACATCTCTAGATACCTAAATATATAAACAATATACAAGATGGCTCCTGCTAAGAAAATTGGCAAGTTTTAGTTTGAGTATGTTATCAGAAGCTCTAGATTAGTACAAACATACCAAGTATTTTTGCACTTCAGGAGCACCATGGAAATAATGTTAGCTTAAACACAACATAAAAGTTTATATGTAAATTACACCCCGAGATGAATAAACCACAAAAAGCCCTTTAAAGTGCAATTATAGGGGAAACAACCCTTACAAAAAAGTGACAGCAAGAAGGATTTCTTAAAATAGGACTGTCTTTCTCACAGCAGGCTCATGTTATTTACTAGGTAGCTTCAGGCTCAAAAAAGTAACACAAGAGAGTAAATAAAGAGATGGCAATTATCTTAACAGGGAATCTTTTCCTCGCTTCAGCACTGACAGGAAGGTGAATCAGGGTGATTTTTTGATATAAAAAAGATGAACATTTTTGTATAGGAACACCTTGAGGAACTTGTCTAGCATTGTATTTCAATATTTTCAAGAAAACAGTAACACTAACGCCTATTAGCGAAGACAGGAGAGAGCGTATCACAAGGTTAAAAACCACTTCTAAATTCTCCTTCACTGTGGATTTGTGATTGCACAGAACTATACGTATTAAAGCAAACATGAACAAGCAAAAAGCATGCAGATTCCAAGGTAAACCATAGTGTATTAATGGCAATAAACTGATGACTGAAATCCATCAGAAGTACTCAATTTCACCACCAAATGCAAATGCTAAGTAACATACTCTCCAGTCTCCAGCTTTTTCCCTTGTCCCAGCAGTCAGTCAGCTCCTTCTTAGGAAACTCCCCAGCCCCAGCCCTTTCACAATGACAATACCCTGCCTTGCAAATACCTTCCCCACAATAACAGCTCAGCTGAGCTAAGCAGTAAGGAGGGTAAGCACAACTGCTTGCTTCTTCATGCTGCTTTATAATATGATTTAGATGATAATCCAATATATATGACAAGTAGAGAATCATTTGTGTAGCTCCATACTATTATCCGTGGAGAAGAAAAAAGCTTTACCATTACCCCAATGAGGGATTTTTTCTTGGGGGGTGGGGGAGCGGAGTGCGGGTTAAAATCTAACAGGGACAGCAAAGGGAAGAAAGGGCGTATAGTCAGAGGAAGACTAAAATAATTCTCCAGGATATTCCCTACACCAATTCATCTTTTGTTTTCCTCTTTGAATGCTATCAGACAACAGAAAACTACATCTTGTCTAACAATGCTCCATCTAGCAATGTAAATGCCTTGAAAAACAGCATGTGCAGCTGAAGAACAGCGTGTGCAAATGAGATGTTTTTACAATACCCTGAATGCCAACTAAGCAGTTAAAGCATAAAGGAAATGTTTAAAATTGTACCTAAATGTGCCAGGTTTTTTAGCAATTACTTTCACAACATACCTTAAGAAAGGCCAGCTCTTGCAGACACAACACACAGCAGATCACTCAAACTACCCTATTTTGCTGTAAAGGAGGTTAAACTATCCACAGTCTAACAGAAATATGGATTTTAGACCAAACGGAGATATTTCACTCTTCAAGGGACTCCAGTGACTTGGCTGGACAATGAGGCTGTGGGGTGAGTGCAAGGGGACACTTTTGAAAGCTGGTGGATGTGAACACTTACAAATCCATCTCGGGGAGGCCTGTGCTTGCTCAGACACCGCCTGGGACACATGAAAAGCACCTCCAACACCCCAGCAGTACTGAAAGAGGCTTCTGGACTGCCAAAGATCTGCTAATTTCAAATTGACTTTGAGATAAGTACAAGTATATTTTAACGGCTATCAAATCTGTCACAGCAGCACCCCTAAGACTGACAGGATCACAGGCAATTGCTGTAAAACAGGCACCTCTGGGATGTTACTGTATTATAAAAGGACTAATCACTTCTACTTAATACAGGTATAATACAAACCCCCTTCTTGCTGAGAAGCCTACACTTAAAAGTGAAAAAATGGATTGAGTATTTTTTGAAGCAAAATGCTACCCTTACGCCTTAGAAGAGAGAGCACATTCCGATCTCATCCTTCTAGAGCAAGAAACGCTGAAACCATCTCTGAGGCTGCAACTTAAAAAAAAAAACAAACCCAAAACAAACCAGCAA
The DNA here is from genome assembly GCA_013400055.1 of Nycticryphes semicollaris. Classification (NCBI taxonomy): domain Eukaryota; kingdom Metazoa; phylum Chordata; class Aves; order Charadriiformes; family Rostratulidae; genus Nycticryphes; species Nycticryphes semicollaris. Next base: position 52,255 of record VXBJ01004704.1, read on the forward strand.
TTGTCCCTGGAAAATTAAAAAGTTTGGTTGGCTGCCAGGGCAACAAGCTGTGGGAGAGCAGGAGGAGCAGGAGCAGCAGCAGGGGAGGAGTGGGAGGCAGTGGGGACCCCTCTGCATCCTGAGCAGTGCTCAGTGCCCACCGGCAGCCCCACGATGGGCATCAGCTCCTCTGGCATTTCACTCCTTCCTCTGCTGCTTTTGCCAAGGATTCCCTTACAGGCATTTTTTGGGGGGGATTTGTCCCCACCCCCATCCTCTTCGAACCTTTTAAGCACCATTAAATCCCAGGAGCCAGTCTGTGTTTTTAAAAATCACAGGGCATGGGAGGGAGCCTCCACGCAGTGTGTGGCTGAGCTCCCTGGCTGCCGACCCTGCCCCTCTCCCCGCACCCAGTGGGGAATTCACCCCCAGAACTGTGTGCCCTCAGCTTGTTTTTTAAAGGATGAAAATGCACGGGTGGGTCAACGAGACATGGACAAGATGCACCCAACCCACATGCTTTGCCCGTGCCCCCCGAGAGGGAAATAGCTGGAATGTTTCTTCTTGCATGCACGTTGCTGGGGTTTATGGCATTTTGTGTATTAAGCTTGAATTCTTAAGCAGCAGTAGAATGCAGGAGAGAACACAGGTAACTCTGAAAATAGTCTAAATAAAATATAAGTATTCAAAATACTGAATACTGAAATAATAATAATAAAAAAATCGTTTAGAGTCAAGTGAAATTATCTTGTTAAATTAACTAGAGAATAGAGCATTTTGCATCTTCATCAGAGTATTTTAGGTGTATCCTGCAAGCAGGGTCATACTAAGGCAGAAAAATTCACTAGCATCCTCATTTATCAGTCCATGGGAAAAAAAAATCAATTTAATTTAAAAACTGTAATAAATTTTTAGCCAAGTATGTTGGAAAACGGTGGATTATCAATTCAGAAAGCGGCACATCAGGGCCACATTTAGGTCTGTGCTGATCCTGTGCAGTATTTGCTACCCCTCCTCACACAAAACACTGTGCAGAGGCGACATGCTGGGAAAGTTAATTGCAGGCTGTTGTTCTTCCGTAAAATTCAGTTTGAAAATTTCCCGTGCTTTACAAGCTTTTTGAGATTAACAGAAACATCACCCTCTAAAAAGAGATAACCTCCTAAGGAAACAAAGATGAAATAAAATAAAAAATGCTCAGCTAGCTATTTCTCCTCCAAATCCTGCAACACGTGATAATTAATCTACCAGAGATCGCAGATTTTCAATTTGGTGAGAAAAACCAAGGGCCCTGAATTTTTTAAGCTTCTTGCATGTTACAGATAGCTCCAGCCGCCGGCACAAACCCCGCTGCCTGCAAGGCTTCCAATAACACAAATACTGATGATGTTTACTCTTGTTACAAAGAAATAAATAAAAATGCTCCATCCTAAACTCATCAGATTGACTAGTTTTCCGTGGTTAGTTCTAAATCAATCTATTTCCCCTGGTGTATCACAGAAGTAATATCAATAGGTTACGGTCTTTTGTTGCTTGGGCTTCCCCTCCCCCTCACCCCCCAACAAAGAAGCTGACAAACAACGTGGGGCATTTGCCTGATAAATCAGGCCTGTCGGGATACAATTTAGCTTAAATTCATGAGGAAATGAATGTTTAAAATCTGCTCATACGATTTTACTGGAAGGTTGATTTTTTTTTTTAGTTGGTGTGCTTGGTTTGGTCTTGGTTTTGGTTTGTTTTTTTTTTTGAGAAACAGAAAGGTGGTTCAAAATGCACAAAATGCAGTCTTTTTCTCTACAAAAATGGGAAGGACTACACGGACAGCAGCTCTTAAAGAACAACCTCCACAATCTCGTTTCCATTCTTTCTTCCTTTCCATGAAACCTTATCTCTGCTATCCACTCAGCCCTCTGTACAGGCACAGAGGAAAATTATTTTTCACATGATCACATAAAAATCCTTATGAAATGCATCCTCATGGAGGAATGCTTTGGATGTACTTTCATCTGTTACAACAAAAGGGGTTTCTTTTCATTCAGAGTTAAGAACTCCTGAAATAACAATTTACAGAGTGAGGTCTTTTCCCTAAATAACATGAAAGACGGGTTTGCTCCAATAGTATCAATACAGCATGGAAAGAATGTGTGTATTTTAATGGCTTTAACTCATCCAGATAAAGCAGATACAAAATCAGTGATGGTTTAAGTAAGTTATGTTTTAAACAGTCGTACATCACACATTTCAAACAGGAAACGTTATACCGTGATTTCAAATAAGTCTACTGCTGTTAATTTTTTTGCATTATGAAACCACATACACAAATATTCTCAGTCACAATTTTCACTCGTAACCTTTAATTTCTGTGGGAATAATATAAAAAAAAAAAAAAAGAGGGGATTTTAAATTAAAACAGTTCTGTATGCAGGTTTTTTGCAAGCGGTATTAAGGAAGTCAAGGAAGTATTATTTTCCATAGTTTGTGTTGGTGAAAAGGCCATAAATATTTGCTCTGGGTATCGCTGCTCTGTGCACGTACCCTCTTTTGCAGCCTGTAGCCAAAGGTAGCTGGGGTGTAGCACTAAACAGGTATCGGGGTGGCCAGGAACTAAGTAGTCCTTGGCCGGCCGTGTTTAAAACCACTCCTGGGTGTCCCCTGCCTATAGAAGCATAACTCAGTAACACCAGAAGTCTTCACAGGGGTGGCTTGAGCCTCCTGGCCATGTGGATAAGGACGCACACTGCATAAAACCGGCTCAACTCTTTCTGGGTCAGTGAGGTGCCGACCATGAGCTAAGAGGCATGCCTGACCTTATCTGCATCTCAGCAGAGCCGGTCCCAGGGTTTCTGCATCCACTGATCAGCTAATCCACAGATGAGATAAAGGGGTAGTAGGTAACCGGGGATTTGTTGTTGAAAATTGCCATTTCCCTTTTGTTCCTTATTTTATCACTAAGCTTAGCGGTGAATACAAGTAACACCAACCCCTCACAACAGCAGGAAACAGCAAACGGTATCCTGGCAGTAGGTGGGAACACAATGAAGCGTGAAGTCGTAGAGGAAGAGGAGGAGAAGGAAAGCTGCTCTGGAAGTTCATAACCGATTCTTCTTCCCCAAATAGCAGTTGAGAGTCATATGTGTCATTTTGTGCCAGAAATATCTGGTGATGGTAGTACAGACTGATTTAGATCCTAGCCTTGAAATGGATTCTCCTCTAACATTCACTGAATTAGATGACTTGCATGAACGTAGGCTTCCCAAGTGCTAAGAATTGCGGGGTTTCACCAGCAACTCACACCTTCATTCCATTCTTCAGAAATAAAGGGACAGTTACTGTCTGACACACTCAGAGGAGGCCACACCAGCTGTCTCTCTAGGGGTTCCTTCCAGAGCTCATGGAATTGATAGAGAAAGTTCTGTCACATGAAATACACACAGGGCTTCCTTTCCCTACAGTGTAACAAAAGACATCAGACGTGGTTTTCCTTGAAATAGCACCTATAAGTTCACACCTATAAGTCCCTGCAAGAACAATCAAGCCAGTCGGGTGCTCTGCAGCCACATTTTACTGGGAAGGGAAATCTGTGTCACTCCCATGCACTGACTGAGCAGTCAGTTCCTAATTCACTTTTCAGAACTTGCATCTAAAGATGTCAAAAATGGACTAGCTCTGTATATTGACATTATTACTAAATGGCTCTGTTCACTATTTTCTATAACACATTTTTAAGGGGCTTTCAACACCTTAAAGAAAAAAAATGAAATTTGAAACTTTTCACATCAAAATGCAGAAGCAACAATAAAGCGTGAAAAGAGGATTTCAGCTGCAACAGGATTAAGCTTCACATGTTAAAGCTTTTAATTCCTACCTGAGGCAGGTATTTCTGCTGTCCTACACTGCCTGATCCCTGAGAATTAAAAGTGAAATAATGCCATTTTCTACTATTCTGATCTATCTCACCACCGGATTTATCTTTGTTGCTAGTTTACTCTAAAACTGTGCACATAAAGATAAACTCTACATATATGCACAAAACCCAACACTGTTCATTCAAAATTTGGCATTTGCTTTTTCTTAGTCTGGCCTCAGGATGGCAAATCTCATGCACAGGTTTGAGTTTAATACTTCTTTCTCTGAGTTCTGTAAATTTCGTGTACAGTTAAAAATAATGAAACTTAACTGAAATAATTTTACTATATGTGGTGGTAAACCACATCACTTTACCCCTCTTGGTTGTGATTATGTAGATTAAGTGGTATCACTCCAGTAAAATGGTAACAATGAGGCTAATAAAACCTTTTTAAAAATATTGTGTCTTCCCAGAAACAGAGCATTCTTAATGCTCTTAATTCTGCTCTCAGTCACATGGGTGTAAATCCAGAGCGATTCTGAGCTTATTCTCTGTTAACTTTAATAGTGCAACTGTAATTTCCCACTGTGTAGGAATACTTGAAAGTCACGTTGCAGCAGCCAAGGCTGGCTAATACAAGCTGTGAGGCAATGCTGCAATATGGGCTGAAGCCCCTCAGTTCCACCTGTAAATCAGTGTTTGCTGGTTGATGTAACACTTGAAAGCATAATGCAGCATAAATCACAAAGTTGAAACAAGACAACTAAAGAATTATGGCCAAGGTAGAGGAGTGATGTGTTTGATTCTTCTGCCCATTTGTGCTCAGCCTTTCAGGTTAAGCATGACTGACTGACTGACTGACTTCAAAAGTAAGGATGTTTATGGCCAAGGATCAATTTTCCTGGCATGACTGATGAACTCTGCATCGGGAGATTTAGACAGAACAGGAACTCTAGACTTATATAAAATGCTTGAAGGCAAAGAACAATTCAGATAAAGGCACTTCGGTTGTCATCAATGCAAGGGGACAGCAGATTACAAGTTGGATACTGAATGCACTGGTCAAAAAAAACTGAATGGACTTTCTCACCGAGCACAGCACAACCAGCTATGGGTAGGTTTGAACAGCAATTCCTACCCAACCCACAACTTCAATTATGGAAGCCCTGAATTTACACTTCTGAAAGGATTCGCAAACCAGAAAATGGATTAATGCCAGCATCACGTCCCTGCCTTAACAATTCATCTATGCTCTAAACCAAACAACTTTCTGGTTACCCAGTAGCACTCACTGTGCAAGGCAGGAAAACTGTACTTATTGACTGGAAGCGTTCAGAGGCTGAACAGGCAACACATTTTTAACACAAGCCCTGAAGTTGTTCATGATGATTTGCAGCCAAACGTATCTTTCATACCGAGTGAGGTATACGGTGAACCCTGAGGGACCTTTTGTGTAGGTTAAAGTGTGCTCACTGTCTTGGGCCATCCAGATGAAGGGCAGGGCTCAGGAGCCAATGTGATAATTTTGTTGGGCTTATGTGTAAGCTGAGCTCCAGTAGAAACCCCAAGTGATACAAGACAAAGTAACTTTTTCATAAACCAGGAGTTTTGAGGCTCCTAGCTCCCAAGCATTAAATCTAGGAACTCAGTGCCTTCTGTGTGGTTGAAAAAGGTTTATCAAGCATTGGAACAGGCTGCCCAGGGAAATGGTTGAATCACCATCCCTGACGGCATTTAAAAGATGGGGAGACATAGATCTTAGAGGTATGGTTTACTGATGGTTTTGCCAGTGTTAGGTTGTTGGTCGGACTGGATTACCTGAAAGGTCCCTTCCAACTTAGGCAATTCTATGATTCTATGAAAAGGGCAATACCTAAACAGTTTTAGCCATAGAAGAAAAGGCATCAGACCTTTAAATGCCTGACACTTCCCACACTATTCCCGGAACAAATGAAACGTCTATTAGATCAGCCTCACTCTTGAAAACCTGCAAGGCCACAAAACCTTGCTCCGAAATCAAGATCCCTTTGGCCCTTCTCCTGACAAACCTTCTAATTCTAAATATCCAAAATACCTAGAAATACCCAATATCATCTAACCACAGAGCAGAGGGAGAGTGTGTCCCCCACCCAGGACTCTGGACCTCAAGCACAACCCACAGATTTCCCTCATGAAATGCTTCATCCTTCTCGGGCTCAGAAGCTGGTGATGGAGAGAAAGGTATCACCTTCTTCCTCTGTCAGAGGCAGCCCAGGTGACCCTGTCGTGTATAATCAAACATATTGATATTTAATACCTAAGTCCCACTGACTTCAGAGGCAAACAAGATCCTCATAGCTTTGAGGATCCGAATCTGTACCAGATCTGAGTCTGTACTTTGATCTCATAAAGCAAGAAAAAAAATATTATGGTAAAACAGAATAGAACTGTACAGTGATCAGGCCACAAAGTAACTAGCATTCACTGAACTAGAGCAAGAATCAAGCACATCCTGGACAATGCATAAAATACCCGATTTTTAAATAGCTATTTTTGGTATTTCACTACTGTGATGAAAAGTCATAGAGAAGTTGTGAAAAGTCATTTCACTCACGTCTACAACCCAAACATTACATAGAAAATAAGGACTATCAAGAGCTTAATTAGACTTCACACAAATGCAGAAAACCCCTCCATGTGTCTTTTTTCATTCTCTGTTGGAAGGAAGCACAAAAATGAGAATCAGATGCGGAAACCACACACTTTCTACATGGGGCAAAAGCCTGAACCAGAACATCTTCAACAAACTACTGTGTTTTGCTTTCATCCCAGTTTCCCGCAACGCTTTGCACAGCGAGTGCCACCGCTGCTTGCTGTCTTGGCAGCATCAGTGACAGCTCCTGGGGTGCCCTTCTGTTTTCACACTCTGCACTGTTAAACGAGCCAGCAACAGTGTGCTGTGCCAGGCAGGACACAGGGAACTGCCAGCGATCCTGCTCCAGGGCTGCAACCCATCCAGAACCCTAAGCAGTGATGGGGGACCCCAGTGCAACTACTTTGCACTTAGTTCATAGCTCTCCTTTGGTAATGTGAAAATAAACAGGAAATAATCATCCAGTTAACAGCCTCTTTTCAAGAAGGGTACTTCCAAAGACGTATGATCTGCTTTCAAAAACTCCTGAGGATGATCCATGCAGTAACTAAAACTGCCAGCCAATTCTCAACAGCCAAAGTTTTCAGTTAATTCATCTTACTTTTTTCAGTTTGTAATGTTTATTCAGCTCAGTTCGCATCACACCTCCAGTTTTGAGGCAAAATCATAAACCATTGCATTGGCACAACTGCAGGTGTGATAAACACTGGCAGGAGGTGAGAGGAAGTAGATTAAGCAGTGAGATTTCCATCGTCCTCAAGTGCTCTTGCCAGAGGAACTGCAATGAGGAATTGCTCCCCGTGTCTGGAACTTACCCCCGGTCACAGCACTCACGTGTCCTTTACACAAATCTATACTGGATTTCTACCCAGGTTCATGAATATGTCAATCATAATATTTCATTTATCTAATCTGCACCAGTAGAAGTGTGTGTGTGAAGGATGGGTGAAAGAATCAGTCACTATAATCCAGGCACAAGAAGCAGATGTTGAACTTGGTTGTGTAAACTGGGTGGCTGTGGCTGAATCCCCTTTTCAGTTAAAGACAATGAGCTGGAAAAGAACTAAATTGGCAAAGAGGTAGCTGAATTGGCTACAAAGTGTGCTTTGAGTTAAATGCACAATAAATACAGTACAGAGAGGCATATTTTTCCTCCTCTAAGTAAATACGGTTTTACACTATTCTTTCACATATTCTCCATAAATCAGCCATTCCTATTTCAGGTTGACCAATCCCTTTTGTGTGAACTCTCCCTCTACTCACATGTAGCTGGGGCACTTCCCACCTCATGCTCCTGCAAGTGCTATTTGCACCCAGACAACTTCCCTTCTACCTCCTTCACAGGTTCTGCCTTGCTGCGTTATTATTTTGTTTTCCTTCCACTGCAGTGCTTGGTGTGGAATCACTGCACTTGTCAGGACTCTGCAAGAATAGCTCCCTGACTATTTTCCTTCTGAAGCTGTTGTGAAGATTGGGCTCAAGTCAAAAGCTGCTGCTCATGGACAGATATCAGTCTGGCAGCTAAAAAGGGAGAAGGGAATGTCTGTGGTTTGCAAACAATTAGTCATGAGGTGACTTCTCAGTTCCATTCACTTCGCCTGTAGTTACCTCATATGCAGTGGGCAGAAAGCCCTTGAGAGGAGCTCAGCAACTTTGCCATGCCTGCCAAATGGCATCTTACAATAATCATGGTCTGTGATTACAGGGCTGCTGCATACAGCCAGGAACTACAGTCTAATGCTTAAGGATATTCCTGTCTTTGTAAGAGATACAAAAGGGCAACACAGAGAGACCATAGTGGTGGGTCAGAGTTGGACAGCAGAGGAGGGAAAGGGATAAACAAGCACAGGGCCATCCACACCAACCCCTCTACTAACTGGCACTGAGCGGAGACGGACACCGTTCATCATCAGTGACACTGACTCACATGATGGCAGAACCTGGAAGGAGCAAAGCAACTCCAATGGCTGTTCAACTCCGGTGAGGCCAAAGTCAACTTTTCAGCAGCACACTCTAGAGGAACAGCGGTGCCCCATAGCTCACCGAGGAGGAATCTCGGCATGAGGGGCTGCTTGCTTGGGGCCCTCCTATGTGAGACTACTGACATTGCTGGGATAACTGTTAGTCAACAATGTCTGCTGGTTTTATGGTACACAAGGTTAATTTTTTAACTACAGGAGGAGGAGGATGAAGTTCTGATCTGTTATTGAACTCATGATTTGGGGTTGAAGACAGATGAGATGGCTTGTATTTGTATTCTTGTTGTTCGGTTTAACACTCACTGTGCTCTGGGGACTGTCTTGAGCATCTCTGCAACAACAATAGATGCATTCTCTCTCTGGAAATTACCTTAAAACTTTACCACTGTGTTAACTGTTCAAATGGTTGTCCTAGAGATCATAAAACAGCTTCACAACTGAATTATCAACTTTGATATTCATTCAATAATTCATTTTTTAGGAATGGGACAGTCTATAGGACAGTCAGGTTCCCTTGAAGTACCTCAAAGCTGAGACAAAGATCCTGGCTTCTGCAAAACACCGTGGTAATTACAATGCTTTATTACACTCAAATGGCATAGAAATTAACAGGCCAGGCTGTGTGTTGGTATACCAGTGACTCTCTACATATAAAAATTGCTGAATATCATTATTTGACATGGTTAACTATGCTATTACCTAAGTATTTTGGTGGCTCTGAAAGCAGAATGCTTCACAACAAAATGAATTCCCATGCATCAACATCCCTTTTAGCTGAAAAGTGGCTTGGAGTTTTCAGGTTACTGTAGGAGAAATGCTGGTGGTAATATTTTTCAGACTTCTAATAATTAGTTTTCACTATTACCTGAATCCAGCCACAAATATTATGTCTCTAAAATACTTTGAGTAAAATTTGTTGACAGGAATATTACCTTTTTTTTCTTTAAATTATTATGCCAAAAAATCTGCACTTTCCAAATAGTACTTACAACTTACCTAAATGCTGCTACTCTGCATCTTTCAAAGAGCATCAATACCAAATACATTTACCACACATGTTAGGAGACCCTTGTCATGTGTGTTTAGAGCAGTGCTCCCTCTGGTCTGGCTCCAAAGTTAAAGCATCTGAAGTGTAAATTGTGTGTGACACAGCCAAGGAAACCCACTTTACTTTAACCTTGTTAATGGCGAGCCAGATGGAACCGCTGAGGCCACCCATTGTTCGGGTTTGCATTTTTGTGTAATGCCATGGTGTAGGTCCATAGGGCCTCATGAATTCCCCTCCTCTGAATATATACTGTGCTGTTAAAGGCACTGAAAGGATCAAGCTCTGCTCTGAGAGCAGCTGGCTTTGTATTTTTTTAATGGTCGTTAGCAGCAGCAGCAGGTCCATTCTACTCCTCAATTCTCCCATTGCCCTTCTTAAAATCCTGATCTGTCAGTTCCTGAGCAAAACCAAGCCCCAACTCTGTCCTGTGTGGCACATCAGACTTACCTCAGGTTCATTCCCTCAAAAATTAATCCAAAAGTCTCAGATTTTCCCTCCCTCGCAGACTCAGAAACTGCCCCAGTGGTTCTTAATCACACGAATAATCATCACTGACTTCATCAGCAGTCAGGTCGTAATTTCTTTCCTACCAAACCCAGGTAACCTGTGCCTGCATGATTTTTATTACTGATCATTGGTCTCTGAAAGTTTTATCAAATTTCCCTGTCTTATTTTCTGCTTTTAGGATGAAAATGAAGCAAGAGGAATTCTGAATAGATAGCCTGCAGCAGATGGTCGTGATGCAGAAGATAACATCTCAAAATTATGTGCCGTGATGCAGCAATGTCAGACATTTGCTGATGAAAAGCTGCAATGAAGGACTTAACAGAGGTAGTGAAAAACCTACAAGACTACAGCTGGTTGCCTCTTAGGCTTCCAGCTGTGGTGTGAGGTACTAGAAGGTGTTGGGTGGCTGGGAGAGGGGAGTACCCTTCTCCCCATTTACTCCAGATATGGTGCAAGCTGTTCTGAACAGGATGATAAAAGGGTGAAGCCATCCCTCCCCAATGTGCCTGCCATCAGAAAAGCAAATTGCACCTCAAGAAAAGGACACTGAAACCAGAAATGACTGAACTGCACCACTGAACACCAAATAATGTGTCCGCATCTTTGCAAGAAGACTTTAATATACTCCTGAAGACAGTGAAGTTAACATAACTTGTGACTGATATTTACAGGGATGCTGCAGACAATTAATTATCTGTTGTTACAGAAAATACACAGAGGGCTTTGCAATGCTAGAGCTGATTAGATTATTAAAAGGGCTGAGAAACCATAATCAATACTTCAGAGCAAATTCCCAGACCTGTTCAAAGTGACTTGCTTTTGCACTACACTGACAGAGTAAGGAAGGAAATCTCCCTAACAGATTCTCAGGTATGTGCCTCATCTGGCATCAGTGCCTCATTTCATGCTCACTGAAATATATTCCTGCTATTCTCATCTGGCCTAATGTGCCTTTGGGTAGAAGAGTCAAGAGATACCTGAAGCTCAGAAGCGCTGAGACTGCTGTAGCATCAACCAGAGTAGGGAATCAAGGACCTGATAGCTTCGCTTCTTTTCTTCCCCCAAACTGCTCTAGACACTGTCGGGAAGAGCAACTTCTCCCTTCCTACGTGCTCCCCAAAAGCAGAGAAATGCCAGCCAAACTCCTCCTGGGCTTCCTACAACCTGACATAAAAGCTCTGGGCCAGCCATGGCTGGCTGCCAAAGGGGAAGATCAATAAACTGGGGAACCCCAGGGAAGACACACTGGCAGGAAAGGCAGGACAGGGTAAACCTCTACTTTCTCCCCGCAGCAAGAAGTTTAAGTCCTGCCCCTCATTCCTTTCTATTTCATGTAACTAGTAGAGTGCAACTTAGGAAAGTTATTTTTAACTTGGACAGTTCTTTAATATGGTTGTCTTTAAAGGCCGCCTAGATGCTACGAGGTGGCCCAGTGGGATACACTGCACAAGGCACAGCAGTTTTATACTCACTATGTTGTTAAAAACATTTTTAATTCCAAGTCATAAATCACAGGGGAGCATGGGAGGTTCAAAACAAGTGAAGCTCTTGGACTCAGTAAACTAATTTTTATCCAGTTCAGAGTTCGTGTGGTAAACCTTATTTTAACTGATAATTTTCCCTTGCACACTCTAACAGATCCTTTTTGAGGGCCAGATAACCTTTAGTACATTTCAATTGTCTAAGAAAATAATCTAGTTGACAAAATACCAATAGTACGTAAGGTGTAATAATAAAGGTAAGTCACAAATTGTAATTGATAAACTAACATTGCACTTCACCCACTTTTTCTAATGTTTCCAGGTGTTCTCTATTAGTAGGATGCAAGGCTGTCATACATATTTTGACATCAGGCTGGCTTGATTGCTGTTGCCTGCAGTTTTTATGTCCTTCTTCCATGAACACTCTTTAGCCCGAAGTCCATATCCCTAAGCAAAAGCTGTTAATAACCCTGGACTGATGTGACACTGGGCGCTTTAGCACCCTAGGATAGAGATTATATGGCCCCCTTGATTTCAGCATGTTAAGCTTCCTTGAAGCTTTGTTTCTTTCAGAGGCAGCTGTCTGCATTTCCATACCTTAACCCGCCTCTTGCCACTGGAGTTAAAATCACATGTGTATCTGTTAGGAAAAAAATAGCTGCAAAATTATTTTTCCTATGAATCTTGTGGAATGAATTAGTTCAGCTGGTAGCATTCCTCTGATGATGATGACAAGAAGAAAACCTTAAGCTGTCTCACAGAGAGGGGGTTTTAATTACCAATATCACAATCTTTGTACAAAAGGAACTCTGAATAGCATTAATATCACTGTAGAACTATATCATAAATTATTTTTTTAAATTAAACTATTTTTGTTTGGTTTGGATTTGTTTGTTATTTAAGGTACTTGTTTTACTTTCTTGCTAACTGAGGGTTATTATAAGATTTGCAATAAAACTAATTTGCTATCTCAACGTAGTAAATTAGGATTTTTAACATGCATTTATACTTGGTCAGTATTTATGAATGCTTTGAAAACTCACTGATTCCTAACAAAAACTGGGAAAATATGTATGCCTGGAAGTATCAGGGAATACATGCTCTCGTTTCCTTTGGAAGCCTGGAAAATACAACACTGAATGGATCATATAGTGAGTTATAAGGTTACTAGGTTATATACTGAGTCATAAGGTTACTGACACTTATGTGTACTTTTCAGCATCACAATACTACTAGCTTTAAGTGCTGGCTTTATATAATCCTTTCTTTCCATTCAGTGAGACATTTTCCTTGAGGAACTCTCATTAAGAAACTTGAAACATTCTTGTGTGTTACACACAAACACTCTATAATTGATGCATATTGTAAAAGTAGGCGGAAAAAATATGATTTCTGCTACTGTGTGTGAAATTTCGGTATTTTTTTCCTTGTCACAAAGGCATCAGGTTATCATTTTAGTACTGTTAAGTTCCAAAATAAAAATCTGCAACTGCAACACACCTAAGATAATAAGATTGTGTGAAACAGCAGATCACTACAACAGGAAATGCTGTTGTAGTTGAAATCATTCTTGGCAGTTCAAACCAATGCATGAGAAGCAGAAGAAAAAATAAAAAATTGAAATGGATTTGTTAGAGGAAGGTGTTGGGGAAGGAAGAGCTGTGATTATACCACACGCTGCAGTCCTCCAAGTCTACCACTCACATTTTGCAAGTTTTGAGGAATAGCTGCTGAAAGGCAGGAAGGGAACTGAGAAACGACCACTGCATACACGCTGCTCTCTCATACTGGAACGCCAGACTGGAAGTTAACAAGGAATTAAGCCTGATCACTGCAGCTTTTAAAGGTTGCTCTTCAGCCCTGCAGGGATGCCAGACACAGAGCTGAGGAATGCCGCTTACCGACTTCCCCGTACAGTACAGTTTAATGCACAACTTAATGGTGCGGTGGCACCAAAGCATCTAAGATAGGCAGGATTTGCTTTTCTCAGCCAGTTTTCTTTCTCCAGCCAGGAAAACCACAAGCTGCAGCCCTGCTAAAAGCACAGACCATCGTTCTTGTACGGAACAGGTGTGTGGTGGGATCTGGTACTTCAGATCTGGGCAGCTGTCTGACATGGGAAGCCTGCATAGGAAAGGCCTTGCCTGGGATGCTCCCCCAAACCCTCTTTGAGCTCTTGCCAGTGCCTATTTACACCTCTGGCCTTTTGGAGGCTGAACCCAGCTCCCTGCTGGGTTTTGTGCTCCTGATGCTTTCCTTCCAGTGAACCCTCTTAAATCACCACCTACAACTAAGGAGGGCAGACCTTGCATCTCTCCTACTACAGGGACCACAAAGCCAGCACCGTGTTGCGGGGAACATCTCTGCCACGTCGAGCGCATGTTTCATGCCAAGCTGCTTGTACTCCAGATAAAACCACTGAACACAGAGCTGCCACCAAGAGATATCCCCCAGCTCTGCCAGCACCCTATCCATTTGACCCCAGTACCTTTTTTTTTTGTGGCAGGATTAGTTTCTCTGTTATGCCCTCTGAAGTAGTTTTCTCTGAGGGATTAGATGAGCACCAGTGACCCTGCAGGGGGAGGATCCCAACACTGGCTGGCAGTCCCGGGGATGTGCAAGGGTGCCCCAGCAGCAGGCCAGCCTGACCCTCCTTCCCCGGGTTATGTGAAACTGCACTCTGGCAGAGACCTGCCTTACAGAGTCAGGGGCAGCATCCATTCCTTTTAAAGTCACGGCTCCCCTGCAGGTAAAAATAACAAATGGGGACTCAATCTGTCCAGTACCTGGGAGATTCCAGTTTCTTCAGCCTGTACAGCACAGTGCAGAAAAATCAACCACAAAAATAACCCCTAGTATGCTTTAGACTTAAAACTAGTGCAGTATCGCTTTCTGAAATTTACAGTATTTTCAGCTTAATAGTGCATCCCTAACAAGGAAAAACACCCTGAAAGGCATTATTTGTCAGACGCACAAAAAAATAATAAGCTGGATTGTGAAGCACAGCTGTCTGACTCTTTGGCTGAAGAGTTTTGGGGTGATGGTTGGGGAGAATTTTGTCATGCCTGGACCAGACATAGTTGAATACCAGCTGTGTGTCCCCAGGGGATGTCAGCATGTGATGAGGAAGAGTCCCAAGATAAATCTATGTATTAATGGACACAGGCATGAGATACAGAACCAGCCACTGGAAGTTTATGCTTTTGATATTCAGCATACATGATTTACAAGCACATACAAAGCGGAAAAAAATCTCAGGATGCTCAATGCCTGCATCAAAAATAGCCTAAATGTACACATCTACTGCACGTTTAAGAACACAAGGAATTTTAAGGTAACTCCCAAATATGAAAGAATCTGTCTTGAATCCCCCCTGGGACTTGGCCAAAGCCATCTCTGTACCTTCCCCCTCTGCTGAGTGGGTACATACCAATCCAATTCCACTTGCTAGGGGAACACTGAACTGACCAAACGGCAGAGTTCATCTTTCTTCCAGAGAGGCTCTTTTCCTCTGTAGAAAAAGACTGCAGCATAGGCGGAATTAAGTTATTGGCACATTCTGCCAAACAGGTCTCTAGGGCTGCATCTATTACTGTGTCCTCAGGAGAAGTCTCCTGACTGTGTTGCTTCACCGTCCCAGCAGTCTCACCCTGTGGGTGCGTCACGAGCTTGTCTGAAATACCAACAGGGGAATTTTAAAAGTGCCTGTCATTTTGCAGCAAGTACTGTGCATCCCATCCTCTCCTGAGGACCCTGGGACTCCTGAGGACCCTGGGACACTGGAGCCTGCTCATCCACGTCCCACACAATGGCAGCAGAACCCCTACCGTCAGGCCACACACGTCATCCTTCCTTAAATAGCTGTGCACAGCCAGGAAAACTAGCCCTCCTACTCCCCAGGGCTACACACCAGCCACAGGCACACCCACAGGGAGCCTGGCACTTGGTACCAAGCCATTCCCACACCAGAGGTCACGTCTTCATTTGTGTTGGCTTCCACAGATTCACGTACACCCCATGCACAGGGTGTTCCTTGGGACCCTGGGCAGCTGCAACCTCGTGAGCACCCAGCAGAGAGCTGTATCCCAGCCACGCACCCTGGACCACCCTGGAAAGCACACAGCTACAACCTGTGCCGGTTTCTGTTTCTCAGTCAGTTCATGGCTGACCTACGGCTGGCACTCCGCTTCTGCTGAATCATGTGGAATATGCATGTTAAAGAAGCTTCTCTATTCCTCCTCTTTTCTGGAGGAGGAAATAGGGGCAAAAGGAAGGAGAACAGCACAGCCTGCCTGATTTGGGGCACAAATATGCTGAAGACTTGTCCATAGGAAGGAAGTCATCAGGTTGGAAGCAGCTCTGTCTCCGTCTGCTGCAGAGAGAGGAGCACTGCCCATCCACTACTTTTTTTTTTAATCCAGTCCCACAAACCACATCCAGCCATCCCTTCACAACATTTCCTCCTCATCTCAAGTTCTTCACACTTCCATCCTGATTCTGCTCCTAATCATCACATTTAGCTTTTACATACTAATATACATGAACCATTTTAGAGGTCACAGCTGGCTACTTCAAAGAAATAAGGATTTTTAAACTGAGATACTATCATTCAATAAAACAGTGCTTGTTAAAAACACACAAACTGATTTATTTCAAGTCTTTACCCATAAACCTGTCTTTGTGGACTCTTTCATTTTTTTCTTTAACTAAATGAGAATCTGCTTTAAGAAAACAATTCCAAGTTAATAAAAATGGATTTATATGCCACACACAAACTCTGCTTCTCTACAGTTTAACAAAATATGCAAGCTTAAGCAAATTTACCACCTGCTACCATAGAAAGGGAACATGGTGGTATTCTGTCCCCAACACAGCACCTCATTATAGCAGCCGGATGTTTCCACTATAGTGATTAGTGTGCATACAGTGTCACAACTAATTTCCAGTACTAATGCCACTTTACAACTAATATACTTTTTATCTTACAGTCTCAACCATAATCTGCAATTGAAGAATTTTTTACAGGTTTGTGAAAACTCTCAACTGACCACCTTACGCAGGGAAGACCACAGATGTAAAAGACGCGTGTTGTGACTTTCTGTCATTATTTCTCTTGTTACCTGGCCTACAAAGACCAAGCTCACACAGTTACGTTCCTTTTGCCTGATACCTCATACTGCAGAAGGGGACTAAGGTAAAACCATGGACCATCAGAGAGAAGGAGGAGAAAGGAGCATGCAGACTGAGGACTGTTGGCTGGTTAGACAAAGGTGTCCTACTAATGAAACACATGCAGTGTCTCCCAGAAAAAAAACCCAAACCAGTCATGAAGAATCTTAGCTACCAGCAACTGCAATAAACTATGCTCGGATTTGCCACATTCCACAGCACCATTTAAATAAGTGATTACCTGTACCAAGCTCACCTGGTGGAAGTTTTTAATAGAAATGAAGTATCACTGTCAGCATAAGAAAAAAAAAAAACACCAATCAGTTCCTGTCAGCTTACAATGCAACTAGAAAACCAATGTTTGGGTTTTGTGTTTGGTTTTTTTTTTTAAAAGGATGAGGTCATCAACATGTAGATCTTGTTCTGAACCCATTTCTTACTAAGTCATTTTCCTTTTGATATCTGCTTTCTTCAATGCAGCTGAGGCAAACTTTTACAAATCTATTTTGTATACATATTGNATGAGGTCATCATGTAGATCTTGTTCTGAACCCATTTCTTACTAAGTCATTTTCCTTTTGATATCTGCTTTCTTCAATGCAGCTGAGGCAAACTTTTACAAATCTATTTTGTATACATATTGTGTATATACATGTATACAACAGAGCTAGTAAATATTTTTTTCTCTTCACAATTAAAGTAATTCTTTCATGAAATGCATATTAATGCTACACTTTATTATTGTTCTGCCAAACTCAAAAGCTTTCAAATTTGACTCATTGATATTTTATGCAAGTATTAAAGCAAGAAACTTGGGTCTTTAGAAAAAATAATATATATTACAGCTTAGTTATAATATGATATACTTCTAAAGATTTTTATAGATGGCTATTGCCTGAAGCATCTCATAGACGTTCACATTAACCTGGCAGTGGTGAAGAACTATAAGCACTACTGAAAAAGAAAACCAACATGCTTCTTTGCTGGCTTCGCATTCAAATAAGCAGCTAGAAACAGAGAAGGACGACAAACACCAAAAGTCCCTTCAACAAAAATGGCCACTAATAATCCAGATTTCTGAAACCTTATGAACTCAACTGCATTAGTACAAAAGGTACTTTCTAATGAGTTCTTATTCTGAAAAGGAGGAGGGCAGTGCAGGCTAAACCCTAGAAAGCAAAGCAGAAGAAATCATCTCTTCATGGCAGTTCATGGTAAGGAAGTGACTCAGCTGAGGCAAATTACAGAGTCCATTTGGAGATACTGATTCCAAGAGCACTGGGGGCTGCAGTTCGTAATGTGGCACAGCTGCACTGCCAGTATTTTCAACTTTCACAAGCACATAAGCCTGAAAATACTATTTGCAGTAATTCTGATCAGTTTTGTCTTGGTCTGTAGCAATTTTTTATTGTGAAAAGAACAATGTGACGGAATTGAGGACAAATTCCCCACCTATTTATCACACAGATCAAGCAAAAACAAAGCAGAGTTTCATTATAAAATGTCAACTGTCATTTTAAAGTAATTAAAAAATTATTACCTCTTTCAGTTTTGAATTCCTGTTCCTCAAACTCGGCAAGCTGTCTACTCTGCCCTGCAAACTCCAAGTTTCATGTGCTGTCGTACGCTTAGAACTAATGAAACAATTATTAAGGGATGGATAAAAAACCTCTATCACTCTACTCTCCACTAGAGCAGTTTTCAATCTGTAGATCTTGCGTATCTTCAAACTACTTTTAAAGGGTCGGTAAAAGACAATTAAGAAAAGCAGGCTTGTGGAGAGGATGTCTGAATCACGAAACAAGAAGACACATACATCCAATAAAAATACTGGGAAGCAGGTCTTCCAGATTAAAAAAAATGTGCGTGTATCACTGTTCTCTAATAATGCAAATAGCCAAGAAGCACAATTACAATTGTAATTAAAACCAGCAGTGATTTTAAGTATTGCATGGACTAGGAAGGAAACCAATTCTGCATTGAAGAGTTTACTGTCTAAACAGACAGAACAGAAGAAAGGTATGGAAAGGGCTTAGGCAAACAAGAAATTCATCTTAAATCCTGTCGGGCACACTATCTTTGGAGTTGCTTAACTTTTTTCATTTATTAAATAACAATTCCTCTGTTCCTTCACAATGATTCACATGGTTTCACAAGTGGGTCTCCAAAGCTGTTTGGTAAAAGAGAATTAGCTCTCCACCCATTGATCCTACTGATGTTTTTAGCCACAGAGATTGCTGGCAAGCAAGAATCACAAAATGGCTGATCAGAAGCTACCCCATTTTATCCCAAGAATTCAAACAGGGACTGGATCTCCAAGATACAACGGCATTCAGGGTTGGTCCTGCCCCTTCAGATGCTCCCTGTTTCCCCAGTGGTACTCCTGGAGATGTGGGCCACAGATGGTTGAGGCAGTACCGCTGGGGATACGGGGCAAGTGGCCACGGTGGCACTGCTGGGGTCACAAAGCACACCCAGCCACGGTAGCCCTTGCACCTGGTAGAGCTTCTCCAGCCACCCCAGTGAAATGGCAGGAAGGAAGCAGAGCGGTAGCAGCTTCCGTGGGAACGGTCCTTAGGCTGCTGCAGTCCACAACAGCTCCTCCTGCCTTCCTTTCTTTTCCTTCCATGAAAGAGGAAGAAATGATGGTGACCATCTTGCTCAATTTCCCCTCACGCACAAGCCAGGGCTAAAAGCTACAAAAAGGACGGTTTAGCCTTTAGAGGAGTAGTGAGGAAGGTTATAAGCTTGCAAGGGGGTTTAAATTTTGTATCATTCACTATCAAAAGAACAATAATAACACGTGGAGGTTAGACTGAGGCTTATAGATAGCTGCCTGCTTCAGTTCA
The DNA here is from genome assembly GCA_013400055.1 of Nycticryphes semicollaris. Taxonomy (NCBI): domain Eukaryota; kingdom Metazoa; phylum Chordata; class Aves; order Charadriiformes; family Rostratulidae; genus Nycticryphes; species Nycticryphes semicollaris. Next base: position 71,746 of record VXBJ01004704.1, read on the forward strand.
GCTGTATTTTAAAGTACCTTAGTTAGTAGCCATAGAAGCACCAGAATCCATACACTCTTAGTCAGAGACTGCACTGGGAGATATCCATGGCTGGTTTTTTTCCCCGCTAGGTGTGCTTGCACACTGAAACACTAGTCTGGCTTTAGCACGTGATACTGAAAACACTTTTGTTTGCACTTTAAGCAAGACAAAAATGTGATTGCTTACACAAATCCTTGAACTTGCATAATTTTCAGATGTGGAAAGGTATCTTTCTCTAGATGGTATCATCTTTGAAATTGATTACCCAGATGAGAGATGAAGTCTTCATTCTTCTAAAAAACACATACTAATGAATTTTGAACTACGACAGACAAGAACAAACGGATAGTGCCGTTTTCTTTTAAATCAATTTCTAATCTATGAAAGAATATTCCTTGGTGACAAGATTCCATTGGAAAGGCATTCACATTTGAAAAGCTGTAACAAAAAAGAGATGCTTACAAATGTTTTTAAGCGTCACAGTCGGGAAATTTAAACATGGGAATAATTTTTCCCATGTACTGAGAGCACCTGTATTCTCCAGTGAGAGTGAGGAGGGGTCTCCAGCAGACCACAAGCAAGATTCAGGTTCCACAACACTTACTAGTGTTGTTTGTAAGAAATACAGCTAATTAAGTGCACCTAGGCTGTTTGAACAGATCCTGAATTATTATCCTAAAAAATGCTGCAAAAAAGCATTTAGTATACAAAATACATAGTGTTTTTATTCTGCACAAGCATTATGCTCCTCTGATAAAAAAAAATAATTCTTCAGTGTTAATGTCCTCAAATAATATAAATTGCTTGCGTCAACAAACACAGTACAATTAGCTTGTTACCCTTAAACTGAGTTTAAAATAAGCAAATTGTTTGATGACTTTGATGTTTTCCACCCAAAATGTGCTGGCTAATTTTTCCATTCCAGTTCCCATTCCAATCTTTTAACTGCCTTAATCTCCTGCCCTCAGATGTTGACCTCCTAAGAACAGAGGTCATAGGTTAGCACAGACAGACCTCAAAAGATCTGGACTATCAATTCATGCCTGAAAGATTTCTCTTCCACAAAAGAACCACTAAAAAAGCAAATTCCAAAATTCAGCTCCACAGGCTGCATAAAATATAAACTTGTTGATATGTTACATTCATAAATATTCTAAAAAGACTGGATCTAAGCAATGTGAATTAATTTCTGTAGGATACAAGAATAAATAAAACCAATGACATCGACATGGAATAATGACTGAACTTCAAAGATAAAAAAATGAAAGCTCTAGACAGGAGAGAATTAAGAGTTAGCATCTTTAACAACAGATACCTATGTTTTAAATGTTTCTAATCTCTGCATTTGAAAATAGCATTTTTCCACATTAGGCATTTTTAAACATGATCTGTTTTGTCGTAAGACTGAAAGTATGAGATTAACTAACTCAGAAAATGAAACAGCACCAGCTTATACAAATTTTACTGATTATTAATGAGACTACTACCTCATTTTCTTGCCATAATCAGCCATACAACAGATTCCTTGCTGCTTGTTTGGTCAATGAGCATACAGCTCTCATTAAAAAAATGCCAGATGTTTCTTTTCTATGCTTAAATGAAATGTATAGATTGTAAAGGAGAAAGATAACTTCATGAGGCTCCAGTGAGTTAGAAATAGAGGGATAATAAGAACGAACAATTTTATAAAGTTATTTCTGAGCACCAAGTAAAATTTGTACATTATACAATGTACGTAAGGACAAAAATTCTAAAAGTGAAGTGATTAATGATACTCCCACTTTTAATAATGTAAAATCCTATTGAACTATTTAACAAAAAGTAAATTAAAACACTGTGGGGTTGGGTTCTTTTGATTTAGAAAACTGAAGAGGTTCACACATTTAAAGTAATTACTAAGAGGAGATGTAGGCACATATTCCTAGCATTAATTATATAAGAAGCTAGCCATGATTCTCCAAAAATTTATCAAAGCACAAAAGCACAGAAAACCGAGCCTGATCACTGGGAAATTAATGATTTTTCATACACATACTAGAAATAAGTGATGTACAACAACTAGCTCAAGAAAAAAGAATGTAAATAAAACCAAACCTTTAAAAAAGTAAATAAATAGCCTTTCCTTACATCTGAGCTAGATACAATTTCTAATCCTATTGACAACTACTGATTATTCTCTCTCATTGATGGAAGAAGCAACACTGCATAATTTTAATAGAACAACTCATCTCATTATGCAGACGCAGACTGACACACGCACTATTGTTTTGTTTTACGTTATTAGTTTAGCACAACAAAAAGGCAGAGCTCCTGATTTTAAACACTAGCAAATCCAAAGCTGAATTAGCAAATCTGAATTGAATGTTTGAATTGAAACATTGAACTATTTCAGCTTTTTGTATTGGTCAAAAGATACTCATTTATCACTGAGGAAATCAAAGCATTCTGGTTAAACTTTGATGCAAAGGCTGTTAGAACATTAATTGCAGACAATGAAATAAGAGCAGTCTGTGGTTTGCTATTGTTTTCAGACCTGTGTGAAGTAAATTAAATACTTAGCATTTAAACTGCCCAACAGCTAAAAGAGTAAAACTCCAAGTAACTTTTAGGCTAAAGAAAGCCATTCAGCACAAGACCAGTGCAATTTAAATAAATTTTTGTACTTCCAGCTATTCATTGTAAAAGCTCTAGTGCCAGAAGCCTCAACACCAATAAGATTATAAATGAATGGAGATCAAAGAAAAGAAATTCTTTAGCTCCCTCCCATATTTCATAGTGACCCTTCACAACTCTTTTCCTCCTTAACTGTTCCACGGGTCTGTTACTGAGCAAACCCAGCTCACTCTACTCCATCAATAATGCCAGCCTCAGCTTGCTATTCCTCCAGCTCGGCCACGGCCATCTTTGTTCTCTCTTGCACACGTCAGTGCAAGACAGTCCCTCCAGTCCCTTCATCCTCGTCCTACGTTGTCACCGTATGGTTTCAAAGAAAAATCAGTTCAGATCCCTAAGCCCAGCTGCTAGTCAGGGGAGCGTTCAATCTAACTTCTACCCATTACCTACAAATTCAGTCTTCAAAAGAGAGTGGAACAATTTATATTGTAGTAACAGCCTGTAAACTGATATGTGAATTCTCCTGCATGGCCTTTTCTCATTTGCTACATGAAATATAAGATTAGTTATTGTATACTTCTTCTTTAGCTTACTCAATTCAATGTTTTGACATGCCACTAAATCCAGCTGAATCTTGAAAACAATATGGGAATGCCAATTTTGGGGCCATCACTAAGGTATCTTCACGCATTACAAACATTGATTACTGTGCAATGGCTCTATGAAATTGCATGGTTTAATTGTTCTCAATAAAATGCACAAGATTCTGGAGCACAAGAAAAAAAAGCCAAAATAATTTAATCATTTTCCAGAGAAGCTTTATTGAAGGTGCCCAGTTTGGAGCACTCGAGCCCATAGAGCACTTACTATTTTATAGCACCCAATATATTTAGGACAAAGCTCAAACTGAGCAACTGGTACAGATAGGCACATTTGGTGGTTTTGCAAACAAACTCCAGATGTGTCACATTTGTCACCTGGTAAACAAGGAACACACAACAAGAAGACTTCTGCAAAAAGTCCCTTTTCAGATCAACCCTCGCATGCCTGCTGGAATCTTCACCTGGGTCTTCACAGGGCTGCAAAGCAGGAGCTCACATCTCTTCTACACTTCAGCTCCTTCCCCATCGAAGCTTTTGACTTGCAGGAATCTTTCAAAATGGAGGAAACTTTGATTCCATCCCTCTTTGTGCCTGAGGGGATTCAGGTTTTTCTGCACTACCCCCTGAAGAGGGTCTGAACTACCAGCTTTGAGGTGATAATTTGGAGACTGGGAGAACTCTGTACTTCTCACACTGTTGCTATTTTCAGTGGTCAAGCCCTTTCTCTTCCCTCTCCCCTTCCTTATCTTCCCCAAGCCTGTATGTGACTTTGCATTCCTGTTCCTTCCTAATCTTCTCTTTATCTGTTGTCCTTGCACTATTTTTCTGTCGCTCTGCCTGAGGGATCATAGATGCCTACGGAGCCTTTCTATCTGAGCTCCACTGTTTTACTTCTCCACTTACTTCTCTGAACAGCCTCCCATAACTAGAAGAAGCAACGGCAAAGTCCCACTCAGTCCTGCTCCTCCTGGATGGACAATGGCACCTCGCTGTGCAGGGGTGGCTTAAACTACTGCTTCTTTTCCCCAAATAAACCTACTTTTCCCTGGTGTAAAGACACCCTTAAACCCATTATTTATTTCAGGACATAGCCTATGTCTTATTAGCTGCTTGAGAGGTGCTCTAGCACACTGGAGGTGCACTTGGGGGGTGGGAGGTGTGCACAGTGGGAACAGCAGCGGCGTGCCTGCACCACCACTACAGAGCTGATGACTACCTCCGTGACACATTCCTCTTACATAATGAGCTGCTCAGCTTCTTGACAAAATAAGATAGTGAAGTAAATTCACATTTTTAAGTGATTCATATTTAAGTAGGTTTGATCTTTAAGTGTCAAGGACAGAAACATGAAGCCACAGCTAATAAAAGAAACAGCTGTAGCGATTTGAACCTGTATTACTGTGCAGACTTTATTAACTTGAAGTTAAAGGGCTGACGAACTTTTATTCCTTCTGAAAAGCTTCAGATTAATCAACAGCGGTAAATCATAGGCAACATTTTGGTAATTAGCAGCTATGGTATATAATTAAGTTTTCTCCAGTTTTCAAGTTCTTGGTATCTTTTTTCAACAGGCCAATTTATATGGGAAATGTTTCCATCATCAGGAACCACCGTTATAGTATTTCCTTAGTGTTACACACTTTGAGTATGTTTTCCAGGTGATGCTGGAGCACAGCACATCAAGAAAAGCAAGGAAATGCAACTGTTTTCCTAAAATAGGGGGTTAACTATTTACGTTGAACAATTTTGCATTAAAATACAGCACAGACCGTATGCATCTTTTTAAAAGAGAGTTTGTCCTGTCCTGTGAGTAGTTTTACTCTCAGCAAAAAGCAGCTGTCTGTAGTCAGGGTCAACATTATCAGGGAAATCTTTTCAAACAATGCCCTCTGCCCTACTACTTCCAAAGCACAGGCTTAAGTATTTACTGAGTTGGGCCCTGAAAATGTAGGCACATTTTGTTTATTCTTGTTTACTTGTAAGTAGTATATTAGTATAGTAGTAAGAAATCAAACAGCGGGAGATAAATTTGAATTAACGTAGAAGTCGCTAGTTATATTAGGAAGATTTTTAGAAACAAAAATGATGCTTTGTAAATTATTTCCTGAAATGCTTTTAACATACACTCTACTGAAGTTACTCATAATCTCCATTACACTGAGAAAAGTTCACAATTCTTTCTTGCTTCTAAATTCCTTCAGATATCGTTACTTCAGCTAAGACTCCACTACTAACATTAGGTGTACAGTTCACCATAGCAAAATTCTGAATATATGCTGGTACTTTACTGTAAACAAGATGGAGCTCTTCCCTGGATGAAAGAGGGTGAAATACTCAGAAAACAGGAGGCCTGAGAAAGGGCCGATTAAAGAAAAATTTACTTTCTGATTAAAGAAAAATATTCCACATTCTGAAAACAGTGTATGTACTTAAGAAACCCATCTGCTGCGCAGGGACAGCTTTAATCTACATAAGACTACATAAAAATGACACCTTCCTACTCACTTCATCTGTTCCTTTTACATTTTCAGAATTGGATCTACTTACTTTAGCACCCAATTTGGATTTGTTATTATAAACACTACGAAAAATTTGGGGCCTATTGCTTCTTAACTGTACATGCATACAAACAGATACCAAAGACAACTTTATTCAGGCTCTACTCTGTTCTTAATACAAGCTTGCCATGAAGAAAATCAGGCTTAGATAGATAACCACTTAGCGGTAACACTGCCACCGGGTTCCCAGCTCCCTGCTTTAGTACAGGAATTTGCATTCAGTTGAAGCATCAGAAGGCATGCCTGATGGAAAGGAAGCACACAGTTTGGTGTGTTCTGTTGGTTTGTACACCTAACTGCAAAGCCCAGTTCCCGCTGGCACCCAATCGAGTGGACTGAAACACTGCACGGGCATGAAAGTCCATCAGCAACGTGGTATCTCAAACGAGCCCTTATTTTCAAGCTGCCTTGCAATGAATTTGGTAGTTAAAATGTGTATAGCCAGGAAACGGCCTTTCGAATGAACGAGGAATTGCCTCTGCCAACAGCCATCACACAACAGTGTGCCTGGGTACCCCAAAATAACTCAAGCTCACCTCAGTCTCAGAAGCAGCACAGCTGGCAAGAGATCAAATCGAGCTCTGCAGACTGCATCTAAATACAGGCACTTGTCTTCGCAAATTAAACAATGTTCTCTGCATTTAAAATTTCAAACGGGATTTCCTCCATGCCTTTTGAAAGACAAATGCTTTCATTCTAATATTAAACAGATTGTTATGCACAGCTGTAGCCATTTCTACACCTAGTTCCAATATGTGAGTACAGATCCTTCGGCTCAGCATCCTGGATATGTTTGAGCAATGGAAATAGGCAGGAAGAGAAACCCCTTATCTTTTGAGGAAGGCAACTCCCAGTGCTGTGTGCTGGATATGGGGGCAGAAGCCAGGCTGGCCATGGCTTGCTATTTTCTGAGAGCCAAGGCTTTCCTGCTTGTGCTCTCATTCTGGGGCGTTTATTCTACCATAGCTTTACAGCTGGCATTTCCAGAAGACTGAAGTTTAGATATACCCAAGGCTGGAGATGAAATCATGCCAAATAGTGTACAGACCACAGATATTTGATGCCATACACACCAGTCAGTGGCAGTCGTTTCGCCTTTCCTCCTTTAAGCCACTTTCCTTTTATCTTTTGGTAAAGAAAATACCAAAAAAAAAGACCAAATGTGGTCTCAGAGATCTGATTCTCTTTCCATCAGGCCAGATGGACCAAGTCCTGGAAGGGCACCATGTGTTTGGTATGCAGGAAGGCTGTGGCTGCTGAGCTCCCTTTAATGCAGATGGATGATGTAGAGATTTTAACAAGGGCTGTCTAATACAAATATGCAGGAACACTTTTCAAAGACTTGTAACTTAGATTTGGGTGAGTCTGCACAAAGACGAGGACAGATTGACCCTCAAGATCCATCTCCAAGCCAGCTTTCAACCCTCTGATCCACAGCATCAGTTGGCATAGTGGCAGCTATTTTTAAAAGTTACCTATTTTTTAATCCTATTAATAAAGCCCTCTAAGTTTTATCCCATTCTTGGAAAAACTTGAACTGTTGCTAAACCTTCTAAAAAGTTGTCAGCCTGAAAAAAGGAGCAAGTATGGAAACCTTTGTCCCTAGTGATTGCAGTCCAGCGAAGATACAACCTTCTAAAACTACTGGAATAATGCAAAGCTCTCAGGCCTTTTCGATTTTGCTTGCTTTCTTTTTTTCTTTTAAACCTAGCAGCCTTCTGCTGCCCCTGTTACGAGCAGTTCATACTAGTCTAGTGGCTTATTATGACACAGCAAATATCAATAATAAGACCATGTAAGAAAGCACATCTCAGAACAGTGTTTATCCCCTTTCCTAGCGTGCTGCCTCACATTAAATTATTAGCTATATAAAACTCTGCACAAATAATGTCAAATTTTGCTTTAGGATCCAAGAGGAAATCGCATCCAGCAATTCAAGTACTTAACACATCATCTGTCTTTTGCATAGTAGGTGTTGATATTGAAGAAATGCCTAAACCACTAATTGCCAGATAGGCAAAGCTGTACCTCTCTATTTAGAATCATAGAATCATTCCAGTTGGAAGAGACCCTTGGGATCGAGTCCAACCATCAGCCCTACTCTACAAAGTCCTCCCCTACACCAAGTCTCCCAACACCACATCTAAACGACTCTTAAATACATTCAGGGATGGGGACTCAACCACCTCCCTGGGCAGCCTATTCCAGTGTCTGACAGACTTACAGTCTGTCCTTAAATACATTCTCCTGTTGCAAAGAGGATACTAGACCAGAGCGACCTTATTCACATGGCAGTTGTCATGTAAGAGAACAAAACTAAGGTGGTCTCTGCAGTCTGTAAGCCTAAGAAGGATCTCGAACATCACTGGAAAGAGGGACCAAATGCCCAACAGAATCTCTGTGAAGCAGGGAAAAAGCAAACAGGCAAGAAAATGTCCTGCACTTGAAAAAGGGGGAAAGCAAGAATAAAAACTAGAAAGAAATTCCTACCATCTAAAAGCAGGTGAAAGAGTGTCAGAGAGGAAGATGAGTTCACATGATAATTTCTGAAACACCACGCTCATGAGTAAGGTCCTTTTGCAAGGCTGTATTTTGAAGAAATTTGTTTAGGAGCCATGCAACTCCTGCATTATTTCTGTGCCAGCTGTAGAAAACGGCAGAATTGCGAACACAATCCAACCCGGAGAGGAGCAGGAAAATCCAACCCTTTGACAGTGATGTGCTGACCCCATTTTGTGCCAAAGGCTCCAACTCCCTGAACTTTGAATCTGTTTCTCTGGGTGGCTGGGTGCTTTTGCTTTGTCTGCTCCCTGTTTTGTGCTGGTGCTGCTCAGGACCTGCCCAAAGAGGGTTCCTGGGGCTGGCCGAGGGCAGGAGTGGGTGTGAGGTGACCACCAGCCTGGCCTTGCCTCCCAAACTCTCAAGTAAAGAGACTCTGATGGGCTTTACCCATTTGCATCAGCCCCATTTGTCTTCGAAGCACAGTCTTCATGAGCCATTGCCATTTTAGTACTAGATCAGGGCTCTCCTTACAGCCCATAACCACCCCCATTATTCGTGTCTCCTTCACAGAAGTCTGCTTGGCTCGAGCTGTAGGAGCCTTTTCTATGAAAATTAAATTATATACTTGAGCGTGATTCAGTCAGAGGAGATGGAACTGCTATAATATCAGGGTTAAAGTGACTTTGTATCATGTAACTTTTCTGTTCTGAACTAGCTCTCCTAGATCTCCTAACTTTGATCCAAACACCCTCCACAGCACTCCAGCACTCCATCATCTCTGACTGCATCACACCCGTTCAGCAACTGTTTGTGCAGACCAACAAGCTTTTAAAGACTTTTAAGATCTTAATATAGTCTGACTTTGGATCGTCTGCAGAATGTCTTCAAACATTATACCCATTTTCTGCCTGACTCAGAGACAAACGAATTTAAAGTGACAGTTCATCAGGGAAGTATTTTATTTTAATTTTTAATTACAGACCTCCCTGCCCAAGTGGTTGTATTTCAACCTGTGATTTAGAGAAAGATGTTTTTCTTCACTTCAAAATTATACTTTTGGTCATGTCTAGGAGTCACTGGCAAACACCACTTACTACATTTTAACACAAACCCACTTTCTTTTCTAGTTGTCTCTCCTTCATAGATGTCTACACTGGAAAAGAGTTTTGAAGAGTTCCATTGATGCTGCAGCGCTCGATACTATTTAGCCAATGGCTAAATACATGGCTAGTTCACTAGCTGTATTCCCAGAACGTAAGTCAGCATCACCACTTATCCAGTGGCAATGCTTTGTGAAGCTTCCTCACGTCCAGCCACTCCCGACTCTCTCCCTCACAGTTCACTTGCAGGGCTGCACTGTAAACCAAGCGAAATGTTTCATATCAAACCCAAGATCTCACAACACTTTACTAATTTATTACATGTTTAAATCCAAACCACTTACTGATACAGGTCACCCGTGCTAGAAAGCCTCCCTGCCACAAATGTGATGTTAGTGGAGGGTAGCATAGGACTGACAAGTCGTAAATTAGAACTGGGAGATGGAGCTATACCCTTAATTATTTCTTCCTTGTCCCTTCCTTCTCGCTTTATTTTATTGCTTCCATTTTGGTGTAAATATTTCAAAACCAAAAAAAGAAAAAAAAAAGTTGTCCTCTCTCCTGTCCCCAGTGAAATGTTCCACATGAAGCAAGTGCCATGTTGAGCGAGTACAGAACTACAGACATTCTGCTGAAAAAGTACCCAACTTTGAGCTTCTACTGAGAATATTTACAGACACCGGATAATACCTCTGGCTCCCAAAAAGAACTGTAGTTTCTAGTCTTGTGAGCACCATGCTTCTTCTTTGTTAATATTGTTCCAAAGGTCTGTAGGTCAAATTTACTTAAATGTACACTACACTAAAGAATACTTTCCCTGCTATATAGATTTATAAAAATAATATTAAATTTAAAAATTACAACTGATAAAACAGTGCTTTACTAAGTTTCATTTTAGGTCATATACAAACTCTAGGAGTGTTTGGGTTCTTTTTTAATTTCTTCCTTTTTCCTCCTCCAAATCTCATTCTGAGATGGTGGGTTAGGTCCCGATTTCATTTATTCTACTCTAAATCAAAATTTCACAGACCTTACTACAAGTAACTGAGCCGGTGATTAAGGTGTGAATTCAGAGTTCTTGATCTTTTCTGCACCAACTGCCCGCGGTCATTCCTGGAAAGCAGCAGAGCGTGCTTTTGTGTCAGCTCACTGTCAAAGTGAGCAAAACACGTTGTGTTTGGTGTGTGTTAGGAGTTCCTACGAAGGGAGGCACGACTTGCCGCAGGATAATGTATTGTAAATTCATCCCCTGGCTTAGGTAGAGACCATCCTCACAAGCTGCCTCTGGGCACCTTTGCCATAAAACACCATTTCCAAACCCAGCACTTCTCAGATGCAAATCTCAGCCGAGTCTCATTTAAAAACCTCCCCTCTAGCCCAGATTACTCTAGACACTGTGAAAAAAAAACATAAATAGGGAAGACACATACGTTACAGTAACTTGAAGTAAGGTCTAGAACCTAAAGCTGGGAGGCTGCTTATAGCCACAGCTTCACTCCACATGGACCACAAAGACCTTCCCTTCCTAGACTTGGTGTGAGCTTGCACACTGCTGGACAAAGATGCAGAAGTGGCCGATACGACCGATAGCAATTACAAAGCCTTCCCATCCACACTGATGTGGCCCACAGCAATGCCGAAGTGGAAATATTATCATACTAAGGTCCCCACAGCAACAACACTGCAAACCAGAGAGACACTGAATTTCTTGGGGGAGCACCACAAAATCAATCAAAAAGCACCAATATTTGGTAATCTCAGTGTCATGAACCCCCCTCTCCGCACATACTCCTGCTTTTCCCTTTACTTTTCCCACCTTTGCTATCTCTGTCAGTCTTCCTTTCTGTCTTAAATCCCACCTACACCATGAACAGAGTCATGGGATCCATTCAAATGGGATCTATTCAGAAAGGTGCACTGAGGCCCAGCCCTCACAGGGTCACACTGATAATGTAGAAAAGAGATAAACACATGAACGTGAATTTAGCTTTCCTAAATGCAGGTAGATCTCAAAACCACAGCAATCTTTAAGAAATTTTCCACTACACATGATGGAGAAGCACTTTTTTTTTTTATTGGCTAGGCATTCAATCAAAACTCATTTTCCTTCAAGCAAAAACACTGCTCCTCACTGAGTGATAATGTCAATGCTACTTCAGACATTTCAAATTTCAGACTTTTTTTGATGTCTTATGACTTAAGCGTAAGAATTTTGAGACAAAAGTGGGTAGATGTTGTTGCCCACGTTTTCATATTCAAATTAATTCAATTTAATTTTGAATTTTTCCTTCTTTAAAGGCAAGTGAACATGAAAGAGTACATTGTCTCATGGATCACCCCTCTGCACTGTTTTTCAGGGTATATCTGTTCTAATTTTTTCTGTGCTCTAACTACGCTATGAAAAAACATCATTGAAAGTAGGATCCATCTCACTTAACTTTAGAGACTTGTAAGGGAAGTATCTACAGTATCAGAGCTAGGCTCATTTTGTAGGCCCTGAAGAGAAACTGCCATCAGTTAAGATTCATCCCCAATACTTCAGATGCTTCCTTTAGGATGAGCTGAATTGCGCTCTGAAAGTCCCGCTTCCTCTGCACTGACTAGACTATGCACTACAGGTATCTACATTTGTTCAAACCTCTGTATCCTTAAATACATAGTTTTTCCTTTTTTTACTCATAGCCTGTTCATTTAAATTTCAAGGCTTTTGAAGCAAGGACTGTCCTTCTTCATATACATGTGCAACAAGCAGGACAGCAGTATCATGACTGCAGCCTTTATTTTGTTACCACAGTATGAAAAACTAATAGCAATGGCAATGCTCATAACCCTAACAGATTAGTAAATTACAGTCCATGGAAAAACCAATGGTTTAAATAAGAAGCTTAGCTAAAGAAAAAAAAAAAAGAAAAAAAAAGAAAATGAAAAAAATTACTTTTCACAGCCATTGTATGCACCACAACTCTGAAAGGCCAGATATGGTGAGCAATCAAAAAGAAAGCTTTGTCTGGCTTACAAAGTCTCTCCTTGTTGTGGTTATGGACTCTGATCTGTTATAGCAGCAATAAATTTTGTTCATGGCCTTTAGCTTTTACAAAGAAGGTGAAAGAGGGACAACTATCATGTTGTCTCCAGTTCTTAATTTAAAAAAAAAAAAAAAGAAGAAGATAAAAAAAAGTCTTTTAACAGAGGTGGGGACAAGTGGAGTTCATTTGTAGCCAGCAAAGGCTTCTGATCCCCCATTTCTTGAGACTGGGCTACGCTACCTTTCCAGGTCACCTCCTCTTTCCCCAGCTACTCTTTGCTTCAGAATTTGCAATGGAATAGATCCACCCCTTGGTCGCACCATATGTGAAATTCTTCAGGCAAAACTTAGCTGTTTGGATGTTCTTAGTAGGATCCTTCACAAGCTACATAGTACCGTTGATCTCAGTCATACCACTACTGGGCTGGGTAACACTATGAGGAAAAAAGGGAGATTCACTGAAATACAAGAGCTTTGGGGCAGAAAGACTGTCCTTGGGGGACTAGGTGCAGGATTACAGAACTTCTTCAAGCCATCAGGGGCAGAAAGAAATAAGTAACACAGGGCATGTCAGCCTGCTGCACTTGTGTATATAAAAAGTGCAGCTCTTAAGACTAACCCAGAATTTGTAAAATATTAGTACAACAGTTTTTCAAATCATCAGGCACTGAAGCCTTTGGAAAGACCTTATACTGTGTTGACTATGTAAAAATACAATTAATCAAATTATATACATCTCAACCCTGACTGCACCACCTATGCTTTCTTCTGTATAAAACTACTGATGCACAGTTTAAAAGCCCACTGCACACAATAGTCTCTTTAGCATTCTCACCTAGACATGACGTTATTTCACCTGTATTCAGACTGACCTCCTCTCTCGGTCTAATAGCAATATTGTCAAAATAATGTTACATTCCTTCCCAGGCTCCCTCTAATTCAATAAAACCTTCTCCAGTAAAACCAATCAAGTGGGTAATTTACATAGTTGTATAGGTACAGCTTAGTAAATGTAATCAGATTACTATGCTACATGTAAAAGCCAAATTTACATAAAAGGGTTTCCCTTCACAAATGAATAAATGCTGAAAACAATTTCAAGAAAAACTTGCAAAGAAAAAAAAAGGGGGTGGGGGGAATAGCAAAGTAAGGTAATTACCTATCTCCCTTTGGTTTTCTTTTTTGTACTGTCTTCCCTTTGGGTCGTCTTTCACTTCCTAAACAGGGGCTCCCACCAGGGCCTGTTACCCGTATTGATTCAAGGCCTTTGGAAGATTTCTTAAAAGTAAATTCCACTGGTTCTCCTTCTTTTAGGCTTCTAAATCCTTCCATGTAAAGCTTGCTCTGTAAATAGGAAAAATACTCTTGGTTACTATTGCTTAAAAACAGTATTTGCATTTATAATCAACAGGACAAAGTATCCTGCCTACTACCCTAGAATATATATAGGTTGAATAACAGTTTCTTCTGTGTGAGGTATAGCAGATAACACTACAAATTATAGTCTTGGATACACTGAAAACACTAAACAAGTAACAAGCAGCTATTTTCAGTATCAGCAAAACTGAAATAACATTTTCCTTTTCTGTGATGAATGCTGTAGATGTAAGAAGCAGAGAAAATGCTGCATTCTTAAAACCTCTGTCTAACAGGCATGGGGAACTGAAAAGACTTCTTTTAACAAAATGGAAGTTCACTTCAGAGCTATTAGTTTACAATCAAAATTATCAGAATTTGCATTCCTTCTCTGGGACAGGGCTCTGCTGCTCTTAACATGACTCAAAGATACGAGCACAAGAGGCAGGAGGAAGACACTGACAAAGTCCACTTAAATAAGCAGTTCAAATATACCTAGTGAGCTGCTAAAATTGTGTTCACTAGCCTAAAAATCATGCCTAGTTAGCATGATTTAGGAGTGGATTTGTATTTTCATTCACAGAAAAGGAAATTATTATCATCAGGGCAAGTGAAATTAACATTGTTAAGTCTTTTGACATTGCACTGTAGCAGCAAAATCTTGGACAAGCTGAAGACAACAGGAGCTCACCATTTATTTTGATAAAATGAAAATTTTAATCTCAAATCCTAATAAATTATGTACAACAGCAAGACTACATGCCAGGACAAATTTGATGAATCAAACTCTTAAATAAAATGATCACCAAGTTAAGTAAGAATTTTTTTTGTGGAAAGAGATAAAATGATAGACACTGGTTGCAATAAATGTTTATTTTAGAAGTTACACATTACATAAACAAGATCAATTGCACTCACAGAGAATATTATAAAATCAGTCAATTTCCAATTTGTAGCTTTTGCAAGAGAGTTACCAAATAGGTTTTCTTCAGTTGCTCATGAACTCTTCGCAGCAAAGAGAAAAATGTACCCTGACTGATTCTTATTCCATTCTCCAACATTCTCCAACATTCACTTGGCCAAACCATGAAATCGAGAAAGGAATTGTCACTGCAGGTGCCATCCCACTACTCAGTCATGTGTCAATAAGAGCCAAACGCCTCATCTACTGCTCCACATCTACTGCTCCACAAGTGCAAGTAGGGAATGTCTTCAAGTCAGATGGCAACCCCTGACGTGAGCTTCCTGTATTCATGTTATGGGTATGGCAGGTCTGCAGCACCCAGATGATGTTTTAGCAGAGCACAAGAACACACACCTACAGAACTCATAATTCATACACTGAGTCCCTTCACAAGGATGCACAGAGGACAGGAGGCAACAGGCCCAAGCTGCTTCATGTGAAACTCCATCCAGACAAAAGGAGAAGTTGCTCAGTAAGAGAAGGATTTAACAGAGAAGCCCAGAGAAGTAGTATAGTTCCTTTTTCTGCAAATAGCTAGACTCAGCATAACAGGGCACAGAATAACCTAATCAAAGGCCCTCCTTTCAGCAAAAGGTTGGAATAGATGATCTCAAGAGGCGTCTTCCAACCTAGACTTTTCTGTGATTTAGATATCTTAATCCGGAGCTGAACAAAACCCAGTCTAAAGATGGACACCACTGCAAACTCCATTTCCCACAAACAGACTAAGTTTAAAAATATAAAATAATTAGGAAAATTTATTTTAATGAAACCACATGAAAGGAAATGCACTTTTGCTTCCAAAAGCCACAAGTACCAGCTGACCAGCTGAGTTCTCACGGTCTACCCATCAGCTACCGTTCATAACGTGACAAGACGATACCAATCACTGAGAGACTCAGTTGCTTGTAATTTTTCCAGCAGTCAAAAGTAAGCAAGAACACAGCTCCACTGACTGGTTAGGACAAAAGCTAGTTTTGCTAATCCAGCTGTGCAGCTCTAGTACACGTGGTGCTTTCACCAAACGTAACAGTGTGAATAATGAGACAAAGAGTTATCTTTCTAAATGAGAAGTTGAGCTCTATTTAAAAAGGGGGGTGAGGTAGTGTGGGGGCAGAATGGAGAAGGGTCACATATCGAATAAAAAAACATCTAATATCTGTTCCCTGAACCATAAATTTGGCTGGGTTTTGAAATGAAAATAGAAAGGTATGAAAAAGGAAATATGCAAATATTCTCACTACTCCAACTGGAAGACACAAAACAACGAAACAAACCACCTAGGAAGGCAGTATTATTTCAAGCAAGCCCTCCACTTTGAAATGTCTGTACAGCAATAAAGGGATCTTTGTCACAATGAAGGAACATCCAAATTCAAAACATGCCCAAAGATGACACCACTACTTATCAGCTGAAAGAAAGAGACTCTGCCTGTGGTGTGAATCCATCCCTAGGTCCATCCACACCTCTTCAGTCTTCAGCAACCACCAGGGAAAATTTTGTTAAAAGGAAAGAACATGTATTTTATCCCAAACATAAACAAAAATACATAGTTAAATGTTCCAAAACTAGACAATCATGACAACACAGATGGGTGCTAATTACAAGCGGAACCTCAAGCAGATACATGTAAGCTCTTATTTCTCAGTAATACTCAACACAGCATGGATGCTTTTGTCTTT
Source organism: Nycticryphes semicollaris (assembly GCA_013400055.1). NCBI lineage: Eukaryota > Metazoa > Chordata > Aves > Charadriiformes > Rostratulidae > Nycticryphes > Nycticryphes semicollaris. The sequence continues at coordinate 88,169 of VXBJ01004704.1, forward strand.
TTATTTAATTACAACTTAATGAAGATACAGTTAAGTCTCAGCAAGACTTACACATTTTTCCTTTCTTAGTTTCACTGTTACAAAATATACGCCAAAAGGTTGACATCCGACATAGATACAACATTGTCTTCTACTTCAAAAAAACCCAAACTTATATAAAATGCAGCTAGTGGGCATTATTAGTACTCTAAAGTGGGTTTTATTTGTCTCATTTCACTTTTAGCAACTGAACTTTTATTTCCAAATGAAGTACTATATTTACAAGAGAGATTTTAAAATATATTAAAAAGCCAAAGTAATGGAACAACTATACTTTTATAAATCATATATTGTGCAAGCCTACATTTTTTTTGCATATTTGTTTTTTCAAGCACTTTTAACAGCAAACATTGAAAAAAAAACCACTCCAAACAACTTGCACAGTACTCTCCTTGAATGCACCTCAACAGCTTCTCAATGTTAAGAGACGGATTTGGTGCCATCTGACTCGTTGCATAAATGTACACAACTATGCCATAGCCAGCTCACGGTGAGATTCTCTGAGGGTACAATAACAATTCAAAGCCACAGTGGGAAAAGCGACATTTGGAAACCAGCAAAATGGATCTAAAACATGAATTCCTCTTAACTTGCCTAAAGAGTTGGACAAAAAAAACAGTCTGTAAAGTTGATCATGTTGAGAGACCTAGCTCACTATTTTCCTCGCGCTACTTAAACAAATAAATCCCACACAATTAAAAGCAGACAGAGTTTCAAGTCAGTGAACCATTTCTAGAGCCCTGAATGGGGTGTATGGGCACACCGCCAACAAAGGGAAAAACTTAAAAGCAACATGCTTTTACTCCTTTCTCTCTCTTTCAGCTGTCAGAGATTTCGCCGTTATTTTTGCCAGCAGTCAACACAGTGATTTCAGACTCGAGCTTTTTTTCTTTTTTAACTTGATGGTGCCATTCCTTTGTTGTTGTTTTTTCTTTACAGGTATCCTATTAGTTCTTGGTATTTTCATCTACAGTGTAAAGCCTCACACGTCTCTGTTGCAAGCAATAGCTTTGTCCAAAATGCTGGGAAATTCATCAGAGAATTAGCAACAACAAAGAATAAAAGTGGAAAAATTCATGACCACAAGTTCTTGGAAAGCATTTCTTACTGCAAAATGAAAATAAAAAAATCAAATATAAACTGTCTTATCAAGATGGTTCCAAAGAGAAGTACAACTCTCACAGGGCTCTACAAAAGAAAGAAAATTTGGAATTAAGACTCGTTAGAGGAGCCCAATGGCCTCCAGTATCTGTGCATTACTTTTATTAATGTGTGGGGAGGGAAGGGAGAAGAGGGTCCCAGTAAGCACCTCCTCACAACAACTTTGCCACCTCTAGTCAGGGCTAGGAACAACTGCTGTTGCAGACATTAAATTCTTGGGGGAGTGTGGAGGGAAGATGTTCAGTGTCATGCTACTTAGCATCATTTATTTTCCGTCTCTCTCATTTCTGCCCCTTTTTATCTAGTGATTGATTGCTCAGTACAATGACCAGATGCCACCAGTATGCTGGGTTTCCCAAAGTAAGAAAACTGGTTTCCCTCCAAAATTATCTACAATTAAATCCAGGCATGAAGGAAAGCATATCCTGAAGCCCAACCACACTGAAGATTCTAAGAAACTCTCTCCAGACAACCTAAGTTCTGTCAAGAGCCAGCAACCTTTGAGTAAAGCAAGAGCACAGAGTAAGAGAACACGGAAGTTAAACAATTTACACTGGATCTATACTAGTGCTTTACCTGCATTAAGTCAAAAATCAGAATTTAACTGTTGTGCACTGCAAGTCAGGGGAAGAGCTGCAAAACAGTATCAGTTGCATGATACAAGTCCTGCTGTGGGGACTTCTGCTGTCCACCAAATATTCATCTTATGAGGTTTGTGAAGATGATGTATTTTTGCAGGCAGAATGCTAAACCAAAAAAAAAATCCACTACATTGAACAACAGCCTCTATGAGAGCAACATGTAGCTCTGCTGCACTAACACCGAACCTGAAGGCCAGGCACCCACAAGACAACTCCCCATTGCTCCTGTTGACCTCCTAGGCTTCTTCCTGCTCCTTGAGGCTTATCTTGCACCAAATCTGGCACTTATTGGTTCTCCCCATAAGCCAATTTAACTCACTAATCTGACAGGAAACAAACTCGGTTTAAAAAGCGGGGGGAGGATAAGAGGAAGAGGAAACAGAGATAGATTTTTGTTTTTCCAGCGAGCTAAATCTGTTCACAGAAAGGTTCAATGAGCTCCAGAGCATACACAGTGGAAATGGCAACTCTTGAAAAGAGAATGTGTTCCTTAATATTTTGTGTAAAAAATCTACAGTATTAAAAATATTTTTGTAAAGTTCAATATAATATAAATTTTACTTAAAAAAATAAAGCTATAAACCACTTTATTTTTCAAAGATTTGCACTTCAGCTCTTAGGCAATCAACTGCCATGTACACTACGTATACAACATTCATTAGATACACACTGTTACTGAGAGGTGTGCAAAGGCATTTATTTAGCTTTTGAACAAAAGGCTCTAATCAAAAACCACTCTCCCCATGCAACAGAATAATTTCTTCTTTTTCAACTTATTTATGTGTCTAAAGAAACTTTTACTAAATGCTTTAACTCTTAAGAACTCTAAATTCTAACTCAGATTAATACTTTCAGCTCTTGTTCCACCACAGCTTCCATAAAGTGACTTCCTTTGATAATCTCTACTCCTTTCTTTTGCATTACCTTTTCTCTACCAATATCCCTCCCAGGAGAAGGTTCTCTATTAGAAGGACTATGTAGTTTCCCACAATTCTCCCTTTCCTTTATTTTGGATCCAAGATGAACCTTTTTTTTTTCCATTTAAGCCTCTAATACTTCAGCTCGCCTATATTCTCTAACCAGCTTTCCTAATTTAACAAATGTTTATCTTAAAAAAAAATTGTTATTGACATACCATCATTCCATCCAACTTAACCCAAATTAATGCAGTCCATGTTTTGTCTTCATTTTTTAAACAATCAGGTTTTCTATAGGGTCAGCAATACCTTCCAAGGTCCAAAATACAACTTCTATTCTGAATTACTCTTTTGGTAAAAAAACTATTGACTGTCATGTACAGCAATATCCTCATAATAGCACCGTTTGTGCTTAAATATACATCTAACCTATCTATAGTGTTACTATTCCAATTAGTATTCCTCTCTCATTGTATATAAATTGTATGTTGTATATATAGAATGTATATAAATCCTAAGCTAGAGGTCTACATCAGGTCTTTCATAATTACTTCCCAAAGTGATTTTGACCAAACAGATTCTACTGTGTCCACGCTACTATTTGTTTTTTTTTCACACGGTGCCTCTTCATCCGTGACACCTTACTAATTTCCTGCATAATTTTCAGTATATGTGTTCAGGCTATGAATGCGATTTGACTGTGTTTCTGCTGCCTCTGTATCTGGTTACACGTTCAGCACCAGCTGTTCGAGTTTTGTATACTAATGAAAAGAGCCTAGATAATAAACATCTCATTTGCTTTTCCTCCCTGACCTCACCCTCTTTTCTCTCTATAGTAAGTACATTTTTTTGTTAGCGTAGCACCTATACAACTAGTCTTCTACTACCAGTTTTCACCCTTTGCTGCTTTGCATAGATCGTTTGTGTTACCACATGTGCGATTCCCATTTACCTGATTTTCCTTCTTCTGTGCTTTAATGCCAGGCATGAATTTCAAGCCAACATCTTCTCCCATTTCTTTGTTTAACTATTTTCTCATCAGACACGTGAGGCATAAGAGAGAGTTTCCGGATTCAGTTCAGTCAATTCAAAGGGACAGTTCCTCTTCCTCCACCTCAATCTCACATTGACTCAGGAAGAAAACCGTTTACCTCTTCTTAGTAACATCAGGTTTTCTGTTTTCTGCTACGTTTCTGCTCTGTGAATCAGTTCTATGCAGAGCCAAAAAACCACTGGCAGACCTCAGAAGTCATGGAAGTAGGCAGCCATGGCAGGTAAGGCTGTCCTGTGCAGCACACTGCCAACTCAGACTGCCACAGGGATCTCCTGAAAACACACCAGTGTCTAATTCCAATTTATAACACCCTCTGAAGTCCACCCATTGAGAAGCACCATCTTCTCTTCTCCCAGTGCTGAAACGCCTCCAAGCGCCCTCCTCACAAGTGCTCCCTCACCACAGTCTGAACACACTGCCTTTGGGAACCCCACAGTTTCCCTCCAGGATGGAAGCCCTTCCCTTCCTTTGCTGGTCAGTGAGCTGTTCCACCCTCAGATGAGCAGTCACTTCATGCAGCTGAAATCACCCCATTTTCTGTTACAAACACTCTTGTTGGCTGTAAGGCAGTTTTGCAGAAACCTTTTCTACAAAAATTGGGAACAAACTGACATGGCCTTTTATACAATCATTAAATAGGGAAGATTATCCTCTTTCTGTTTTCGTTGGAAGGAGACTTTTTCATTTGTTTCTTCTTTCATAAGCCAAGGATCTGAGGTGCAGATGAACAGGCTCTCCAAAGCACCTTGACATTCAATTCATTTTAGTGAAGTGGCAAGTGCAAAACTTCCCCACGGGGGACAAAACCAGCATGGCCAGGCTGTGGGTCCAGTGCACCTCTTTCACTGAAAAATTCATGATGACAGTGAGCTTCATACTTTTGTAGTGTCTTACCTACACAGAGCATTTTTCAAGTCTCCTTTCTGTTAAAAAGCCAAACCTCCCAGGCAGAGGTCAAAACAAGCCATTATTGCAGCTCTTCTATTACCTGGAAAAAGGTGCCACACAGACCTACTTCCCTCCCCTCCCTCTCTGGTAAACCAAGCCAAAAAAAAAAAAANAGAAATGAAGAGTGGGCCACCAGAAAATGCATGAATGCCACTGAGTTCGGTTCTCTCATTTCTTCCACAAGGTATATAAATGCACTGAAACCTGCACAACGAATGAGACTGAGCTCTCTCGTCTGGGATCTCTGTCAGGAGTTTAATGGTGAGGACAGAACACAGTATGGCTACGATTCACTCATTCTGAAAAAGAGGCCAAATATACTAGAACACAGTTCTCCCCTCACAGATCTAAAAATCAGCTGATTTCAATGTAGATTGTCCAGTAAACACAGATGGAAGTGCAAGAGCACAGGAAGGCGCGCTGTACAACCCACGCAGTTTGCTGCATTTTTCAAGTACTGAAAATGTACTCCGTAGAAAGCCCAGACTCCATTGTAAAGTTACTAAAAGACTAAACCACAATTTCCTCCAGATTTACTACACCTTTCTGGTGTCGTTAACCACATTTTCAGAAACAACTGCAGCACTTCTATTTTCCACACCTGCTCTACGACGTCTATAAGCTTTGTTTCCGTGCTCCTCTAAACACCTCCCATGCATGGCAATGACAATCCCCTATGCCAGGAGATGTTTTAGCTATATAAAGTTTTCCTATCCACCCCCTTTACCACCTCCTACCATCCCAAGAGACAGCATACAATTAAAAAGAAATTAGGCCCAGATTTTGCTCTGCTAATTCAGTTGTAGCGGAATCTCTCTCTGCACGTGCACCTTTCCCTTCCCCTACATAAAAGCAGCCCAAGAGTCATGTTTTCTTACTGCAGACCTGTAATATCCATCTCTGGGAAGCTGTCCTTAACCTTTAAATTGGCTATTAGTAGCAAAAAGCAGTACCAGGAAAATACTGAGAAACTGGTTCATTTACCTTTTTGTGTGCCAGCTTCACATGAGAAAATCAAGTGGTTCAGGTCTCACCAGTAACCAGATGAATGGCTAACACTGTGGGCAACTGTAGAAGCCACAGGCTGACACTGGAAAGAGGAGTTTCCTACAAATGACTCAGCCCGTCAGCAGTACAGAGGGCATCCTGTGTTCAAGACAGTTCAGCTCACTTTACTCTCATGGCAAAATATATCCCAATTATACCAAACTGCCTCTTTCTTCCTGAAGCCCAGCATAACAGGTAGCTATCAACAACTCTGCAGACCAGCAGGGGAAGAGCAGGTTGGGGAGAGGGTAGCTGGGTTGTGTTGCTAGATACGGGCCAATACGTACTCAGGGCAGAAAGAGCATCTTACTTGTGAGCACTAAGCTGAGGTAAGAACTGTGGGGTGGGAAGGATGGAGGTAAGAGAGAATGGTGGTTGGATTGTGCTGGAACTCAGCAACTTGATTTTCTCAAGGGGCAGGGGACAGGGTGGTTGACAGAAGGGCTGGGCCATGCCAAAAGACTAGGGGTGGCAGCCTGCAAGGAACAGGCTGGGGCAATGGCCTGGCTGATCCAAGCTAATGCTAATCTGTGTAAAAGAAGTGGCTGACAGTTACAGTGGCTAAATGTTCTCAAAGCTGCAAGAAGAGCCAACGCCACTCTTTTCCCAGTCTCTGAAGGCACAGGAGCAGCTCAAGACCTGGAAGTAGAATGAGAGTTTACAGCCTAACCCTGACTTGAACAGTGCTAGCAGTCCACCCCTGCCACTACCTCATCTTTCTTCTCCTCTGGTGGGTTTGTACCTATAGACTGGAGCCTGATGAACGAACTGTCCTCACGCCACCACCTCTCTCAAGTCCTGGGCTGAGAAACAAGAGCCTGGCAGCCCAGCACAGTGCCTCGACTGCAACCTCTTGGGTCCTCGACTTAGAAATTCGAGATCCCTCCTGTGGAGGATGTTTTCTGAAAACTACCATCAGCTGCATTAGTGCAAAGCCCCTCCATGCTTCAGTGACCTCTTCTAATTCTTCAGAGAGAAGAAAGCTGCCTGCTTCAAAGCCACTGCAAGCTGGGGAGCAAGGGAGTTAAGTGAGCATGGATGACATTTTAGCCAACTGGGAGTAACTATGCCCTAAGCAATCCCGAGATAAAAATCCATTATCTTGTAAACGGGAACCTCTCTTGAACTGTTCTTAAGCTTTTGGGCAAATATTGTTTTTACTTTAATGGTACAGGTGTCATATAGTTCTCACCAAGGACTCATGTTGCACTACACAAAGTCCTGCACAAATTGTACAAGGAGGCACGGTTTATCAACAGCAATACTCCAATGCTGCCACATCATTTGGAGGTCAGACCTACATTTACTAGTTATTTTAAATCTACCATATAAGTGAAACACAAAAATTAGATGCTGGTTAGAATATTTTTTTATTAAAATGAAAGTTGCTGTGCACCCAAAAATAAGACAAGAATATCTGACAAAACTGGTGGGGTTCAAATGTCATTGCTTATAAAGCAAAGAAGTGATACATAGGCTGAATTTTTTATTTGGGATGGTTTATTTTTAAGTTGTAGGTTTTCTTCACAGTATTATCTATATTGTAAAAACAAAACACTTTTTTCTGTTTACTATAACAGCAAAATTAAACAGCAACAATTCTGTAGAAAAAATTCCTGACTTATGATTCAAGTTCTCTAGTGTTTCTCTATTTTTTAAATTATGCTTAATCCTCCTTAGCTATTCTTGTACAGATTATATATTTACTAATTTTTTTTATTTTTTAAGTCTAGTAGTAGGTAATCTAGTATTCCATCGGTTCTACTAAATTAAAGTTATAGTCAACTATCTAAATGACATACAATTTTATTAGAATTACAAATATCAATTAGCTATTCAGATATTTGAATAAAAGAACACTTTTATCTTGGAAGAAGAATAAGCACAAGTTTATTTTATACTTCAAACTTTTCTTGCTTTTTTTTTTGAGGGAAGGGATTGGCAGATTATGTAAATACATGACAGTTAAGGTACTAGAGAGCAGTAAAACTAGCAAGAAATTTCTAACACAGTCTGGACATAACAGTAAATGAGCAGGTGACTTCAAATTAAGATATTTTTTCAGAAATACACAGCAGTAGAAGGAGATAGTGTCGATGATTCAAAAAGTAACTTGAACTTAGCAGCACCTTTACATTACTATTTGGAAGAGTATTTAATTTATAATTTTACTGAGAACTGGTTCTCTAAACAGCTGCATTTTAAAAGCTGACAGAAATGGTTGATTCAAAGTCACTTCTGTTATCAAAGCATAAGCTATATTCTGTGACACAGGACATGTCCGTGTTTCAGTGAAACACCTCTGAATTTACAGTGATACAAATGAGAAAACAGCATTTGAGGCAAAACCCTTCTAAAGTAAACAGAAGGTAGATTAAAGTGATTTTTATGGAGGAGGATAAAAGTCTTTAACTATATGAGCTAAACTAAATTCATTAGCACAGTAACAATAAATTATTTATTTATTGGGAAAGTAGTCAGAAACGTTTGAAAAAAAAAACTTTTAAAATAGTATCTTATTACTATAGCTATTATTGTATTTATTGTGAAACTGGAATATCACACGTACAACTGCATGAATCCAATGACAGTAATGCTGTCTTCTGCTCAGATTACTTAACACAAGACTACTTAAATATTATTTAAGGCTCCAATATTGAGTCTGTCATTTTTATGCCCTAATTTTAGCACGCTCTGCTAAAGAATGGAAATGTTTTCTGCGGCCTCCTGAAAGAGGGTCAGACCAGCTGCAGCAGGAAGACACAAAGGGGTTCCTTAAGGACAAGTCCTTCCTCTTACAATCTGCTGACACAGCTCCCATCAACACTCGTGGGGGAGAGCAGACCCAGAAGTCAAATCGGAATTGCTTTTGTGGCTGGGTCACACCTCAGACATGCCAGAAACATTGTGAAACACAGGCAGGTGACTCGATCTGATGCAGTTATAAGGCAAATATTTCACAGGAGAAATCCTCACAATCACATATTTATGGTTTATCTGCATCACCTCATTATATCCTTTCGATAGCATGATTTGAGCTGTGTACTCTGCCCCATCCTTTCAATGTTAAAAGCACATTGTTTCGTAGGGCACTGGTGGCATACGTGGCACATGCAGGTTTCCACAGCCTGTTTGTTGGGGATACAGATCCTGGCTGGCAAAAGGGGAGCTTCCAAATACCCTTTCCTGGCCAAGGTAGTGCAAGTTACATTTTCTTAACTCCAAGAAGTTTATTTCTATTGTACCCGCCTGTAATAACATTTGAACAGTTCTCTACATAATTATTTTCTTCCTCTCAATTCTGGACAAAGACTTTTCCTTCTCGTGACATTACACTTTATATGGAAGAAAAAAAACCCCATCAGAATTACATAAAAACTGAAATCTTTTCATTACAATCTATTTATGTTCCCACTTAGCCTTTTTGCTGGCTTAGTGCAATGGTCTGCTCTCAGAGATCACCTAACATCAGTTAGAGCTGCCAACCCTCCTCATGCCAACACCTCAGTACCCCCCAAAAACCTAAAACTCACAATAAGCCATACAGCCTGAAATCTCTGCCATCTCTATTACTCCATTGCGGGTCAAATAAAAGATGCCTGCTCCCCGAGCTGTTTGCTTTTAATGACAGAAGTAAACGAATACCAAGTTCTGTTTTTATTTGATTGATTGAAGGAAAAAACTCCAAAGGCTAAAATCAGAGGTATGTTGCATGGTAACTAAGATGTAAGAAACACAGCTGAGTTGTGGGAAACAATAAAGTTTGTGTATTTTTTTATTGTATTTACACTCCTTTCAGTGACATATCTTATGATCTTACTCACACCAACATTTATTTTCTGACTGCTATGTAAGATGCAGCCATTTGTAGCTGAAAGCACAACACATTCTGTTGGGGGAGGGGGTGCAGTATCATAAAATCAAATAAGTACAAATCAAAGTGAGAGAAATAAAAAGGTGTTCATCTTGCAGCTGTATGTGCAACTTCAGCTTCAGCATTTTCTCAGTTTTTCCCTCTTTGACCGTACTAAGTCAGTTTTCCCTTATCACAGTTTATATACATGTGTACATGCATTTGTGTGCACATGCAAACGAGCATGTAATAACTGAAAGCCAACTCCACAATCTAGCTTGATCAAATAGATAAATCAGAGGCCAAGCGAAACACTAGGCCGCACAAAGCTCTTGCTAACAGAAAAAAATTCCTTGCCAGCAACTTGAGCTCTGCAATCCCGTTGTGCACATAATGCTATGGGGGGAACAAGTATGCTGCAGTATTTAACCATAAAGGCTTTTTTTTGTTTTAATTTGGGCAGTACCTACACTGGATACATGTGCCCATCAGTTCTTGCACCAGCAGCTTCTACAGACATCACCTGTTGGCAGAGCAAGCAAGTAGAATCGGGAGAAAAGGCACAGGAGAAGGATATTCACCTGAGCACAGGTCAACATCTGTTTGTGCAGTCTTCAGCTCTCAGTTACAGCTACAAGAGCTGTGGGGATGCAGCGAGGTTGGAGACACAGTTAAGCAGACATCAAGAAAAACTGAAAAACTATCTATGTGTGGGAATGACTCAGCTTTTGGCAAATGTGGTTTTGGAAGACGGTAGATGAAATTGTTGTGTGAAACAACTTGAAAACCCTGAGTGGGAACATGGTGAATCCTTAGGGAAGATGTTACTAATGTCCTCTGCAAACCCCCAAAATATCACACCACCTTGCAATAACATAGCAGGCTGTCATCAACACAAGTGGCAGTCCCACCTGAAAGGCCGTTCACATTCCACCCTATTAGACCTTGAAAGTACTGTAACAGAATTGGAGAAGATGCAAGTACCAGCGGTGAGAACGCAAAGCAGACACTGTGCTCTATTTCCACCAGGCTTGGATACCAGGAGAACATGCTCACTTTTTCAGCTGAGTCAGATATTGCTCACTCAGTCAAAAACTATCTCCACATTCAGGTGGTGACTCAAAACTGCTACAGATATGAAAGGGGATGATATGGAGGAAATAGGGATAGGGATTGCGCATCCCCCTCCTGCCATGAGAGAGGAGGCCTGAGAGCCCTGGGGTTGTACAGGGTGAGGGGATGGGACAGGGATGAGCTGGGCACCAGACCTGCCTGCCTTGGCCAGATGGGAACATGAACAATGGAGCGTCTCGTTTTCTCTTATAAAACACATGTAGGATTACAGGCATAAATAGATGAGCAGATAAGAATTTCATTGACTGAAGGACAAAGAAGGTATTGTTAGACAAGTAAGGCAAAGACCTCCTCTGGATAAAAGATCCAGCAATTCTGGATAACATAATAAACGTGTGTCTAATTAGACAGGCACAGTCTAAAAAAATGTTCTGTAGTAGAGCTGTTGCTTTTCTGTTTACTCTGCTGACAAATTTAACCAGACAAATCTACTTGTTTGGTATTCAAAAGGTTCAAAACATACACTATTAATGGCTGCACTGCAAACAGAAGGACTATGCCAAGTCCAGAAGCTGATCACCACCTTACGGGCAGGGGGATGACAAAACTTTCGCACCGCCTTTTCAGGGTCAGAGAACACAACGATTATCCAAGGCCACACAACGTACTGCAAGACCTGGGAGGCTGCGCAGCAACGTACCCAGCAGGCACCATGATGCCATCACGGCCAGTCAGGAGACCAGGCACCACTGAGCTTGAAGAGTACACCAAAGCGTGCTTCCACACCCCAGGGAAAAACTCAGGCACAACAGTTACAACAAATGAACAACCGCCTCTTCCAAGATACAGGTAGGTAACATGGTCTACAGAACCACGGTAACATCCTGCTCATGAGCAAAATGTGCTTATGGACAGAAAAAAAATCACAACACAAAACTAAGGAGACCTTCCTACATCTGTTCATCTTCAGGTGAACAGATGTGAATCATTTTGAGGCCAATGCTACATCATCTATCTTACTTTCTTAAACTCGTACCACCTCCAATTCAGTGGATCTTAAGGACGAATTAGTAAAACAGCCTGCCTTTTTTTTTTTTTAATAGCTATACAGTATTTTTGCACCTCCCAGACCACTTAGACATGACCATTACACCATGTGAATAGTTATTTTAAGCATGCAAGTAAAGTGTAAGATTATGGTCATATACCACGGGGGATTTCTTAGAGCAGGCTTCCTTCTGTGGATACAGGAATACGTTTCAGAGTAACCAGGTGCATAAACGCCTGTTATGTAGACAGGCAAGATATTTTTGAGATAAGAAATTCCAAAAAAAATGTTAACAAGAAAATAGAAAGTCAAGTCGACACAGAATTAAAGTCAGATCATTTGAGGTTGGTTTTTTTTTTTTTAAGTTAACACAAATTATTTAATTTAGATTAATCACCCTCGATGTTTCCAGAGAACTAAGCCCCTGAGGCTACAAACAAACATGGGAAACTTAAAAGAGAGGGTGGGGACAGCTCCCGGCAGAGTTGGGACATTCAAATGCTTAGAAGAAAGAGACCATAAAAACAGATACCGTGCTGGGAGCTGTAGGATTCTGCACAAACTCACGACCTCAGGCTTCCCTCCTGTAAGTAACTACAACTAAATAGCTGAAGGTGCAAGAATTAGTTTGCATCAGCAAAATGTTCATATTTTCAGTTCAGCTGTTGATTTAGAAACAGGTTAAAGAAGTATAAACTGCCAAATGGATAACCCAGCACAGTTTTTTTCCAAAATGACATAACCTATAGAGTAAAAATGGAGATTGACTACTGTCCCTTGGATGCAGCTTTTAAAAACTAACAATCCCTCTGCCCTGTCTTCCAAAGGGTGCAGAAAGAAAACAGGCACCTAAAAACTTTTCCTTCTCATCAAAGAAAACATACTGTGAATGTACTTACAGACACCTAAACCACTACTCCTGGGAATCACTCCTGGGAAGTAACACACCCAATCTGTTTTTCATTGCCTGATATGATACAAAATGAAGGCCTATCACTTATAAAATCAAAGCCAGTACCAAAGTAATTTGTTGTCTGGTGAAAGGGACACAGAACCAGCTACGTACGATCAGCCAAGTAAGCACATGGCCAGGGCAGTGACAGAAAGCTCTCCAGCCATGCTCTCCGCAAGAACAGCCCAGCAACGCAGCAACAAACTGGACAAAAGCTAGAATCCAGGATGAAGTAACAGTGTTTTTCATTTTCCAGTGGAATATCTAACACTGAACAGTTAGAAAGGCCTCAATAGAAAGGGCAGGGTTGCTTTTCAGAAACTGGAAAGATGGACTGGTGCAAAAGGACTTCAAAACTGGAGATTCCAGGAAATTCCACAGCATAGCACTTCATTCACACACTCTTTGGCTTACAGCGTTCAAGATATTTTTCTCTTCGTTGCTTTTTGCTTTATGAAAAACATACTTCCATTTGAAGGTATTTTCTGGTCACTGATTACCACATCACTGCTCTTAAGGGAATAAAACGGCAGCTTATGAGCCCAGTTGCACTTGCTGGGATTGACAATGAGCAAGAGCATCGCAGGACCCTTTCACAAGGGACAAGATGACTCAGGGCCAGGAGGCAGCTGGGTCATGGATTCAGCCCTGGAGAGGCCGGCCTGGGCAAGCAAGGCAGCTTGCCTCAGAGTGCTTACAACACCTGATACTTCCCTGTTTTGGGAACAAAACTTTTGCTCGGAGACCAGGAGTTTGAGTACCGTTAAAAACGTCTTCATATATGGAGCCCAGAGCTTGCTGGCTGGAGGTCTGGATTGCTTGCACTGCAGATGTCCCTAGGTTATTTTAACACACAGACTCCCCTCCTTGCATTGGTCCTTTTGGTTTTCTGCCTCCTGTCGAGAATAAGATTTAAAAGCAGAAACATTGGTTTTGTCTATACAAAGATTCAGATAAGGCTTGGTCTCCATTACAGTTGATGTTTGAACAACCACAGGTGTCCAAGCCCTTGATTTCATACATATAGCTATTTTTTTTTGCTGGTCAAAATGCTTTCTGCTTCAAACTAGGATAAAACTCAGCCGAGCCAACAGGAGCTTCACTTACCAAGTCTTAGAGTTAAAACTATCACTATTAGATAGATGGCTATCAGTGGTGTTTTTCTGAAGTTTGCAAAACTCACGCACCAGGGGCATCAACAACCTGTTGTATATAAAAACATTTGTTGCATCTGTTTTGTGTTCCTTTTTCTACGTCAAATAGTAGAACTGCATTATTTCTGATACACCATGCCCTCAAGTCTTGAAAACCTTTTTCTAAACCATTATCTAAACATCATGAAGATTTTTATCTTCCTTAACATGCTTCAACTTCAGGTCTTAATTAGAATTTCTACTAAAGAAATGGTAATATGCTTAATAATGTGCTTAGACTCATAACATATACTAATTATGTTTTATGCTGTAATGACCTGTACTTAAAATTGCATGTAATTTTGGGGTTTTTTTTCCCCTCTTATTTTCTGCTCTGTTTGACTTGGAATTTTTAGAAACAGTATTTCTGGAATAACAAGAAAACTAAAATATAAGAGTTACTCATATAAACTCATTAACATCACTTAATTTAAATTTTAGGCTTTTCAGGAAAAGGGAGCAGCTCCTTTCCACTATTCCCAGCTTTATCAGGTACCCATGGTACCAGGTCTGGCATTCACCTGAGTCATCAGCAGTTAAGGTAGCTATGAAAGATGAATGAACTTTAGTAAATAATAGTAATCTCAAAGTATTTTTCTTTGAGGGAACCTTCATTAAAGTAGTCACACGCTGCTATGGTCAGAGGGATGTAGATGAACTCTTCAAGGAAAATTTGGAATTTGTGACAAAAAGGCCAGTATAAACTTCTCTATAAATAATAAGAAAAATATTTTCAAAGTGAAAGAAACTTCTTCCCTGGGAAATAAATCTTTGTGTTAACATAACAAATTTATACAATCGTATCTGATAAACTCATTAGTTGTTAAGCCAATCAAGATACTAACTTTTTTAAACCTCTTTCTCATGTCGTCTTCACAGTGCAGTTGATACATCCATTGCCTCCAAAATTATGAATTAGTAAATGCTAACATACTGAATTAGAGAAGGTAACTATTGTCGGAGAAAGTCTGGGTGAACAGCTGAGCTTCTTAGTAAGTGGGATGCAATATAAAGCAGAAAAACATTTTTGAGAAAAGATCAATCTTGCAGAGCGGTGAGCCACAGGGTTTTAAAAATTATTGCCATGAGATCCCCCCCCAAAAGCAATTAAGTGACAAGAAAAGGTACTTCTACATCAGTCTCCCTCCTCAGCCTACAGAACAGCTAATCCCATAAAATGGTGCTGTGCACAGTGTGCCGATCCCTCTCACTCTCCAAAAGGTTCATGGTCAGTAGCTCACACAGTATTGGGAAAATACATGCAAGAAGACAAAAACTACCTTCCTGTGTCAGTTCCACTCGGACTGTGGATGTGGCTAAAGTTAAGGCCGTTCTTCATTAACTGTCTTATGAAGAAAATCTTCAACCTCCTGCAAGAATCAGTAACCCTGACAATCAAATATGAACTCAACGTTTTCCACTGTAACTGTGGGCTCATCTTCAGTACTGTTAAATCAATTGTGCTTAACTCAATTACAATGAGGTAATTACATTAACATGAGTCAGTGCATCCACACATGGCATTTGCACGTGTGCGTAGTGAATTGCTGTTACCTCCCACATGGCACAAGCCCTGCACTCGCTCAGTCACGTTCAACTGTCCACAGCTCGGGACGCTTTTACCTGTGGTTCAGGCAGCACGAAACCACGCTGCTGCCAAATGCCTCTATCCCCCCCCTACACCAGGCAGACCTGTTGCAAAACTGTCCTTAACCAGGTACAAAATAACCCCTGCGTGCATTTACCTGCCCCGCTGTTGGGCCTCTCATCTTTTAAAATTTACTATGGCCTAATCCTAACAAGGGAACAAAAATAGCCGTCTCTGGAATTTGTTATTATTAAGCAGAAAGTCGAGGAGAAAATGAAGAATAATAAATTAAAAAATCCAACAAAACTGTGTGGGCTACAAAAATTTTACCGTTACCTCAAATGTTGTGATTCACGGGCTCCTGACTACATCTGCTGGCAGCCACATAGGCATCCATCTAAAAGCCTCTCCGGCCTCCCCAGCCCTCCCTGTCTCAGGCTATGTGTATCTTGCTAATTAGATAGCTCAAGCATCACTCCCCGGCTCTGAAGCGAGGTGGCACAGCATAACTTAACATCTGGCCCAATTCTTTCCTTCCCCATCTCCACTGTCTCCCCAAAAGACAGGCTAGCTGTTGCTCGGGCTGCTAACCCGAGTGCTGTCACCAGCCCACGCCCTTCTGCCAGATGTGCCAGATGCAGCAGCAGGCACTGTGGGGAGCAACAAAATGAAAACATGCTACCCCTCACACAGCATGGAGGATCGCACTCCACTGCCTCAGCCTGCTCCCAACCCTCGTTTATTTATCAATAGATGCAGTCTTTAAAGCCCACAGAGTGAGTAACACTGGGTCAGTTAATAAGGGGGACTTTCTGCTACTGGTGAGGCAGGCGATTGCAGCAGGTACATTTAGCTGGCCCAGGCCTTAATTTAAGCAAGAACGAGCTCAGCAGCGATCCTCTCTCTCCTCTGCATCCTGACAGAAATCTCCGAGCAACTTTTTAATATAATCAACAAGCAGTTGCCAAGAAACTGAATCCATAGGCAGATGTGTAAGGAGCAGACTCACAGGCAGAGAAAAACAGCAAACTAATTTAACATGCATTTTGTCTTAAAAAAAAAAACTATCTAAAGTCACTCAGCACACTGTTAAGGAGATTCTGTAAAAGGATACTGTACCTATTTCACAAAACCTGTGAATGCCTGCTCTTTTTGTGCAGGGAGAATCCCGGCTGATCAACACGGAAAATATAATCCTGCCTGCAGAATACATTCCCTGGTGTTCAGGTGTATGCCACGGTTAACAAATGGTAGTGATAAAAAACGTATCAAAGGGGAGATGAAAATCAAATTAAGGATGGATATGACTTTGGAGATGTGAGAAGAATGTAAGTGTCTTAAGTTTGTCTAAAGAAGCACTTTCTAAACACTTTTAAATAGCTTCATAATCTGCTCAAGTAGCCAGGTATAATATTCTTTATCATAAAAGCACAAATATTTTCTGCTTATGTTCTGTAAATGAATACATTCTGACATGCTCTACAGAACACTGAACCCGGAATACTCATGCTAAGAGATACGCTAAATATGTTAATACAAGGTTATAAAATACCATTACTACAAAACACCAAGCTAAGGTCAACTCCTAAATGTAAAAGTATATTTATGCACACATCAGAGAGAGGTCATTTCTTAGGAATAAATAAATGATTACTATTTAAATTATGTCACATGGTTTTCAAGGGTTTTTCTTGGGAAACTTGTTTGAAACGCAGAAAACCGGAAAGGAAATAATCATTCTGTTTGGCGCTTGTTTGCCTTTCCAGATTGAGAGCGCTTTTAACTAGTCTTAATTTTTTTCCAAATTGTGATACCAAATTACAATAGAAAACCAGATCTTAACGAAATCTATTTAGGTATTTTTAACAAATAGCTGTGTTACCTTTCAATATTAAATGTTAAGCAACCTGTGCAAAACCTCAAGCCCTGGCTTACGACTACTGCATTATTTATAGGTAAAACAGCAGACCTGCATCACTTCGTTTTGGCTGCCTTTGCAGTCTTTGTTTTTCCTGATTTGTGCAATCACGTTTTAACGTGGTATTCTCTGATCTCCCCAGTGTCCTGTGCGGTTACAAGCTCACCCGGTGGGGTCAAGAGAGAGCACAACCAGAAAACTTGTGAAAAAGGAAAACAAAATGGAGGAGGGGCACCCGCAGAAGATGAAGGAAAGCCAGCAGAAATGCCTACAGCCCTACACTGCATTTGGCTCAGCTCTCCCAAAGCAGTGTTTCCTTACCACTACTTCAGAATTTAAAAAAAAAAAAATAAATCAAAAAACCAAAACAAACAAAAAAACCCCAGAAGGTGTTAAAGAAAAACTCCTCCTTGGTCAACCTCCCCAGATTTCCAGGGGCAATTCCGAAGCTATTTATTTACTACAGATTATATCCCATGCGTAAAGCAAAGGAGAGGAGAGTTTCTGGTAAAATGCTGATCCACAAATGCTAAGCTGATGGGAGAGAAAAGAGTTTAGAAAGTTTCTACATCGAAATTATTTATTTTTGCTCAGAAAAGGTAGATACTGTTTCATTTGTAAAATAAAGAAAATCCTGTGCTATACAAATACCTTAAAGTGGAAATTAAATTTACATTAATAGTCGTAATCTTTTTCCAAACATTACTTTCACAGCTAATATTCCATTCAAAAGTATTTTCTCACGTGGAGCTTGTTCACTCTTAAATTTTCTGTTTGTTTGCAACACACTCTCCTCCAACCAGTGAAAAAAACCCAAAAGATTCCTTGCTGTTAATGTCACTGTGGTAACTAATTATAACTACCTGAAATTTGGAAATCAACAATGACCTGAAGAACAACCTACAAATAAAGATAAATGTGGGGGTTTTATTTCCCCACTTAGTCTTTGCTCGAATAATGTGCCAAATAACTTAATTTGTTGTAATATATCCAATATGGGTATCTTCCTCCTCCTTACCTGCGTGCCAGAAACAATCATACCTACTTTGGTCACTTTCATATTAAGGCAGCCGTGTACAGTCACGATCCGCTTAGACTGTGTACATGATGTCAGTGCACAAGGTGCATAAATTATTTTTTGCAAGAGAAAGTGCCAAATTAATCATCCATTAATCTATGCAATAAATTAAGGTTACTAAAAAGCCTAACGATTTTTTCCACAGTTACATGTTGCAGCTGAGCAGAAGGTTTTTAGTAGCATTTGGCAATTTTTCTTTCTAAAATAAATACCCAGATGCATTTACAAGAAGAACAGCCACGAATTCAAACCATATATAATTTCATATATGAAAGATAATGTTATTGTGAGGATCCTGATCAAATACTATTAAACACAGAGCTTTGCTACTGCACAGGCTGCATTCATCAGCGGCAATCTATCTGTTTAAGAGAAGTATTTCCCAAAACTTCAAGACCTACTGTTTTCTGAATTAAAACCAGCCACACAGAGGAGTTTCTCCCGAACCACACTGAACCTGCCCAGTGTAGACAGTCATCAGTGCCCTGAAGAGCTGCCAGGTCTCCTACACTCCTGCGGTGTGAGGCTACTCACCCCTGAAAGAAATTATATGTACTTATTGATATGTATTAAAATATGCATATATAGATAAAGGATCCTTCAATTTACGTACATCTGTATTACCTCCTCACCAAACACCTTTTGGGGAGAGGGGTGCACTGTAACATACAGTGGCAACATGCTGTATCTTTATCTGTGGTACGCTGCCCAGCCGTAGCACAACTTGGGTCAGTAAAACAAGTTCAAAATAATCACTGATGCATTTTATTAACTACAACATCCTTCTGACCTTATGTTAAACTGGCTGCAACCAGACCTCAAAATTTCCAACGTATCCACTAAATCTGCCCAGGTTATGCACACGTAGCACCCAGCATCATTTCACAGGTGCTGCACAGACAGAATTCAGTCCTTCCTGCTCTCAGTCAAACGGAGACCCCGACCTGCAACTCGCCACAGTCGGTTTGGGACCTTGATCATTATCAGCCAAGTCCAAAGAAGTCTCAGTGACTTCTTAACTCTGGAGGTCTGGCACAGGTAACTACCGCTTTGCAGCCCCGAACTAATACCATGAAGGACGAGCAGACATGCATGTGCATGACAAGTGTTTCTTTACAAACACTTCTCGGTTCATACAGGGCACTTAGTGGTTTATCTCTGTGAAAATATTTTTCAAGTGTCCTTAAAAGACAAAAAAACCCCCCAAACTCCTACAGCTACAGCCTCATAGCAGAGCGTGGGCACCAGGAGAGAAGTTATTTATGGCTTATTTGATGTAGTACTGGTTGTCCCTGAACCTTAGTCAGAGTGGCCACTGAGTTCAGCTAATTTACGCTACAGAGGGTCTGCTAAGGAAGTTTAAGTCATAGAGACTCTTCAGGGAAGCTTAACTTGATCCTCCTGTAATATTGAGTCAAAGGTCCTCCAGGCAAAGGGGACAGCTCAATTATACCTCCTGGTTACACACCAGCAGGGCAGTCACAAATTAAATGTTGCCAATGGCAATGGGAAACTCACTCCCAAATATTTCTATTTAAAAAAAAAANTCCACTGTTTGCAGGACTGGACTGTTAACTTCTGTTTCTAAGGAAACGAATGCCAGACCAAGCACAGCACTGACACAGGGCGCAGTCACAATGAGCGTATGCCAACAAAGATTTGGCATTTCTTCAGGCTGCAGTCAATTCCACTGCTCTCCTCAAGTTATTCCCAATTTTCACGTGTCTCCCATGAGTTGGCTGATACAAATGAAATTCAAACACACAAAATAAGTTATTAGTTTTCAGCTTGAGGAGCTGATTGTAACTTCTTCTGCAGCTACAAGGCAGCAAAACTGACGCTGGAGTCCATGTGGGAACATGAGGCCAGGGAGGAGGAAGGGGTGGGTGGGATTGTTTCTTCTAACAAAGTCTACTAAGTGAGGTGGCTTAAGGCAATAATCAAACTGCCAGGGTGTAACAAGGCACAATTTTCTCCAGGAAAACAAAACAAAAGCCTAGCATGGAATAGTATCTTTAGCAAAACAATTTTTTATTTAATATGAATAGAGATGCTTACATCATTTAAAAATAAGCATGCAGAGTAATTCTGGGGCTCACAAAAACAGTAATGAAAACTTGGATATGCATCACCCAAAATATCATTAAAGTCTTGGTGTACGGAGTGACAATTACTGGGCTTTCCAATTTGTGAGATTTGTGATTTTTGAAAAGCATTTCTACCACTTGGGATTATAAAAGCAACATTAAGATTAACCTTAAAAACAGGCAAAGAATTTTACACAGAAAGGTTAAAATAAGTTTCCAGCCCCAAAGGAAACATTATCTAAATATTCCAATTATCTGACATGTACAGTAAACCAACCCTAAGTTTAACTGAAAATCCGCAGCCGGACAGCACATCTGAATGAATTAAAACTATAGAAAACCTGAGACGAAGTTATCTGTACTTGGAATGTGAAATACTTCTTGACAAACTCTTGCAAAACTCATGAGTTGCCTGCATGAAGCTAACAATTCAAGTGAAGCAGCCTTTAATCCCTGCACGTTTTGAAACAACCAAACCAACCTTAGGGTTCTGTCAGTACAAATCCCCTTCATAACATAAGCATCTAAAAAATAGTTTGCAAGTAAAAAATGTTATCAGAAAAACCTGGGAGATTCCAGCGAGTTGGATGTTAATGGGGAAGGAAGGAGAAACTGACACAGATATATCACAGTCAATAGCGCTACACCCAACTCATCCCGTAGGAGAGACTGTCCCAGAGGGGTCAATCATTGCACACTATTCACAGCCTGGAAATGCATTTTATATTTTCAAATTTAAAATATTTTGGTTCTAATTACACTATTATAAACTACAGTCAGAGAAGCTGTAAACCAGCTTTGTACAACTCACACACATATACAGAAAAATCAAACTACTGAGAAAGCATGCTATTAGAGACTGCTTGATTTTATTTCCTTTGCAGCAGAACTGTTGTGGAAGAAACACATAGATTTCCATACAGTATATAAAGTATATTTATGCAGATATTTAAATTTTTGTTTAAAAAAATATTACTATTAATCCTTTCCTCAATTTAAACAGTATTTAACTAGTGAAAGTAGAGTTCCTACACAAGAGAAAAAAAAAATAAATCCCATCAAGTCCATGCAGAGCTTTGCCCAAGGCCAGGCTAAAGCAGACCATTTTTAAGGAGTAAATAATTGTAAGTCACATATTTAAAGTCCTAATCTTGAAACCCTTATTTACATGAATAGTTCTTACTTTAAAGAAGAGATGTTTGCAAGATCGGAATCCTGCAATCATTAATCTTTTTGAATGACTTTTTAGCATGAAGGACTATGTTCTCCTTCAAAACAAACAAAAGCAGGTAATTCTGAGTATTTTGCAAAGTCTTTCTTTGTGTTGTCATGTTACAACAGTCAGAGGTTAAAATGTAAGCCACGAGGTAAAATGTGGCTGAGAAGTTACAACGTTTAAGAAAAAATACTGTCTGTAGGTAAAAATGTAATCACTTTAAAATTACAAATTTCTGTAAATACAACTATTTCACCACAGTGTTACTTAGCAGCATGTTTTGCTTCATCATTAGAAGAGGAAGTCCAGCTATTTACTGAAAAGTCTTAAAAAAACCCACCACCAAACATCTAACTTTCTGTCATATCCACATTTAATTCTCTGCTCAGTATTCTTTTTCCTCTAAGCGTCAAGGAGGCAAACACCAAACACAACACTTCGTTCAGGTTTCATTCGCTCCTTAAAAAGACGTTACATTTGTGTTCAAAGTCGGTTTTTATCGTGGAGGGAGAAGACATCACCATCCCATCCCCAGGCTCTGCAGCCCCTTCACTGTAGCGCCTGTACCGCTGTTCCCGGCGGGGCAAGACGCCTCGACCCGGGCCAGGCCTCCTCAGTAGCCCCGGAGGCCACCGACTGCCTGGCGGCAGAGGCAGCGATTCCCCCCAGCCCCACGAGGTTAGCTCAGGGCTGCGTGAAGGGACCCTCTCGGGGGTTACACGTCGTCAACCCCCTTAAAACCAAAGGTGCAGGCGAGGCGCCGTGCTTCGAGCGGCCCCGCCGCCGTCACCAGCAGGCCCGCCGGGCCGCCCACGTGTGGCGGCCGCTTCACGCTGGGCCTGGCCGCCACCGCCTTGTCCTCTCGGGGGGCGGAGGAAAGAGGCAGGACCCCGCCATCGCAGAACAAAGGGTGGCATCGGCTTGCCGCCGCTTTCCCCGGGGCTGCCGAAAAGCGGCCCGGGGCCGCGGCTCATCGTAACGAGACCTCGGGGCCTGCTCCTGAACGCGGCCGGGCCGCCTCCGCCAGGCCGGGCCGACTGCCTCGCCGCCATCTTAATGGGCAGCCTCTACGCCGCCCGCGGCCTACAGCGGGCAGGGCTGGTGCTACGGGCCGGGCCGGGTCCGGTCCCCTGCATTGGGTGCTCGCTTTAACCCCGGCTTAGTCTGAAAGTGTTTTGTCTTTGATAGCCCCTTGTACAAGCAGATGCTGCCATTGGCGCTGCGGGTGGAGAGAAATGGTAGCAAACCTGCGGGGAAAGTATTATTTGCCCGTTAATTCGCATGTGGGGTGGATCAACGTGCTCCGTAGTGGGGTGGAAGAACCCACCAGCACAGGAAATGGCGCCCATCCCAGGGGCGCTGTCCTGGCACTCCCGTGGGTGGCAGGTAGTTGTTCTACTGCTGGAAAGAAGCGGCCCAGCGTTAACTCCATTGACCCTTTCAGAAGTACTGGCCCCTCCGACAAGCCAAACCCTCGGATAGATACTTTTGCTGCATGATTATTTCGATTCTCAAAGACACTAAACAGCATCTTCCACCAAACTGAGCATCTTTGAATTTTTCATTTCCTCGGGCCGCAGTCATCTACCCGGGGCGGAACGAGGGCCCAGGGAAGCTGCCCCATCCCGCTGCCGCCGCGAGCACGCGCGCTCCCTCCGCGCCTCAGCACCGCCGCCGGCGGAGGCTTCCACAGCCGCAGCGCGTCCTCCAACCCTTCCGCGCAGCGGCGGATCCCTGCGCGGCCAGGTACGCGGGCTGCTGGAAAAAAAAAAGAAACCCCGAACCGCGCCATACCTCTTTTTCCAATACCTAATTGCCCACCTAAATTCATCCACCTAGATCCTTTAGGCTGCGGTTTGGGCTTATACCGCTATGTTACAAATATAAAACCCCACAGCCTTCCCGCCTGCTTTGCCACTGGCATGAAAAAGCGGAACTGAATCACCTGTCTTCCCATCAACCAGTTAATTAATCTATGTTTTATAAATTCGTAACAAAGAACAGGATTTCAGCTAGTCTGTTAAGCATAGTGGCAATGTTTTGCTGTTGTTTGCGTTCACAGTGATGATCTTAGAATAAAACAGGCATAAGCAACAAAAAATGTGCAGCAATTCCATTCCTGCAGGTATGAAATGAAGAGAGGTGCTCACAGCGCTTATCCCACAGTCCCTTCATTACCAGAGTGCTCTGAGATAGCTTTTATATTAGAAGCAACCTGTGCTACTTGAATATTACCAACTTACCATAAATACAACATTCATACAAGAAAAAACGTAGATCATTCTTTGCAAGTACAGAGATTTTTTTTTCCTCCATATGGGCCAAGTGTGGCACTGCAGAGAAGTCAATCGCTGACTGGCAAATCCTGTCAGCAAGTGGAAAAACTAAGACCCGGAATCTTTACTTTTGGCTTCTAGATACTAATTACATGGATTTGCAACGCACCGATCCCAAGGGGGACTGACAAATATAAAAACCCACTGTGGCAATTATAGCATCGGACTCTGCTGTTCCTTTATGCAGCAGAATCTTATCTAAATTGTTAAATGCATTTCCCAAAATAGGAAGGAATACTGTAGAAGATGAAAACTCATATGCAAGCATTTTAAAAATCTTGTATTTATTAGTAATTAATATTGTCATGGAGGTTTTTTTTTTTTGCATAATATCTAAATTAACTTCATTTCTTGATGCTTGAATGTATTTTTAATGGTAACATTTTATAGCAACATTGTTACCAGAAAGCTCTTTATAAAATTAGTCAAATTCATGGAAAGTGGACACCTCAATATCTGACCATCTGTTTTTGACAGAAAATATTTTGTCTAGTAAATGTGTCAAAATTATTTTACAACATAATCAGTATTTTTCAACAAATCAATTTTTAAAGGGAATCAGAATTACTATCTTTCATATACATTTAGCATGTACTTTTATTGATGGTTTACGTCCACACAGACTTTTAATAAAAGGAAATACTTTGCTTTTTTTTGTCCCATCATCTTAAAATAATTGGCAATGAGATGTGAGTGTGCCCAGAAGAACAATGTGCTAGCGAGGCATACAATTTCAGATTAACTTTGTTGAACTGTTAGCATTAAACATCAACAACAACAACAATAAAAAAACCCAAACCCAAACAAACCAAACTAAAAAACCATACTAAACTTTCCATGTACTAAGTTAAGTGGAGAAAGCCATAGAGCAGTCCACATTTTTATTCTCTTACATATCAACAGTAAATAATTACCTGCCCCGTTAGTCCTCTTTTAGACCTGAAATGCCAGGAATTTCAAACTTGTCCACAAAATGGCAAACCTACACTTAACCTAATGAAGACCACGGTGAAAACAAACAAAGGAAGCCAATGGAGTATTTTCTGCTACATAAGTTGTAAATAAAGAGGAGTCACGTTTCTCTTAAGGTACATGGTGCAGCTGAATGTGATGCAAGAAATTCAGATGACCGTTCACATAGGGCAAGTTCATACAAACAATACTGGTATATAATTACTTTTTGGGGCATTAAAGATTGTGAAGCACTTACAATGTACATCTTTTCACATATTGTGAAATATAAATATATTAAATATACACAATCCTCCCCTTACATTTTTCAAACTTTTCTGGTTTAAGTACACAAGCTTCCAAATGAAACTATAAGGCAAAAAGTCCTTAAGAGAAAGTGTAGACCTATTGAAACATTTTCATCCCAGTTTCACTGGTATCACCTAGCTCGACATTTCATCTTTGTAACATTTGGTCCCTGAAGTACAACTAAAATATACCTTTAAAATATAATTTTACAATGGCCGTCAAAAGGAGGGAAAAAAAAGAAACTGAGCCCAGGTTTGCCAGTTTTTAAGAATTTAACAAATAGATTGTATTCATAATCCTAAAACCAGAAATATTATAACAAAATCGATCATAATACCAGTTAGCTCAAGCAAATAAACTCTATAGGTGCATTTCACGACACCTATTGGGATCGCCACTGGTTTAGTTCTATGTAATGGACATACTACTAATAAAGAATAAATACTAAATTACATATGGGTAAAAGGAAAATAAATTATTAAAAGCATAGCACTGCTTTATATAGACTTAAAAACAATTGCTGATTTCTGTATAAAAAACCCTAATTAATAATGTAGGAAATCATAGAAAATGTTAAACATCGATTATACTATCAAATAACGAACACTACAAATAATTAATTTTGGCAAAAGGACACTGCTTCAATGGTGGCTCTTAGAATGTCTAATCTTGGTCCATTTACGGTTGTCACCAGTTAAAGAAATAACCATCCAAGGAAGAAGCACTATCTGTGTGTACAATAATAATAATAAACCCACATAGTATGGAATGGGCTATCACTTTCCAATAAACTATCAATAGTTGTCAGTAAAAAAGAAAACTACTTTATTACAAAAATAAAATAATCTGCTGTTTGCAAAACATTGTAATTGCTTAATGAAAATAAATTAGTGAAATTAATGTAAAAATTCCTTGGGGAAACTGAATTCACCAATTACATTATTAAACATAAAGAGATCTTACTGCTCAAAGCAGGCCGCAGATTAATTTTGAAAAGTATTTGCTGTCTTGCAAAAATGTTGAGTAGTTATTAAATACAAAGACATCACATAAAATGGAAAACGTATTTTTATTTTTTACAAAAGTCCTTGTCTTTACTGAAGACAATAGAGGCATAGATCAAATTTAAAGGAACCCTCTGAGCCAGAATGCTTTGAATTTGAATAATTTTACACATTTTCAAAACGGATTGATCAGATTTTAGAATGTTTGGTAGATTCTTTATTTTAATTCTTGAGGAAGAGAAGGCAATGTTAAGAGGAGAATCTAACAGCCAACTTTCTTACTGCAGATAGTAGACTATAGTGCAACAGAATGAAGCACTCCTTAGTGAAAGATGTGGTATTTACTGCAGCATTAGAAGTTTGCAAAAGCATGGATTAATGCTAACAAAATTCTATTTCTTTGTCTGAAAACCTTGAATATTATGTTGACAACGCACCTTTAAAATCTTTTGCTTCTTTATCATCTACAGTTGTGCCCTTTGAAGTCAATGGTGGCATGCAAAGTTCTCTATAAAAAAAATACCTTTACTTCTGATAATTGTTTATTTATTCATCTCCTTCATACACAGATCAATTGTCTTTCAAGTAACGTCTGTCTATAACCGTTCATTTCTGAACCCAATTAAAAAACACTCTTCAAAATTATTTTACTTTTATCTTCGTTTCTAGGTAGCAATAGTTCCTAAACCGGAGTGACGCAGAGTGACCAGGATGCCCTTCTGAATGTCCCAGCCACCAAGACCCCCACCTGAGAAACCACACATTCCTTACGGGGTTAACTTCTACCCTACATTCCCAGTTTTTGAAAAACCCGCTACAGGCTACAGGTAAACATTAAGCAAATGTGACCAATTCATACAAAACAGCATTTGCAAATGAAACGTGTCTTTTTCAATGAACACACACCAAAAAACCCACCTCAAACCCAAACAACGACGACGCAGCCAAACAAAGCAGGTTTGGCCAGATGAGAATGTAATCACTGTACTGAAGAACTATTAAACGCTGTGGCAAAATGGAAAGTTTTTTGACTAACTGCATTTACAAATATTATTTGAGGACTGTATCATGCCTCCAAATCTGTGAACTGCCCACCCCTCCTTTCTGGATGGAGAGCTCAGCTACTTTCCCCCCTGCCCGTAAGTCAGTGTTCTCCCCTTCTATCTGGGTGGGATCTCTACACGCCTAACCCAGGGGCCTGGGAAAAAGGCAGGTCATGATACACCATACAGTGCAGTTACAAAGTTTTTCACAAGTTTTCCCAAGACGTACCACATCCTATGACCCCTGCCAGAAATCAAAGGCGCTGTACAGGTGACCCAAACTGGCTCTAGATTACTCAGTAACCAACCATTCAAGATCCCAACGTGCTTTCAGTGCCAGGATGAACTTCATTCCCCTTCAACAGAACCTGCCCGCACCCACAGAGGGGGGAGGTCTTTCTCGCATTGGGAACATTTCACATACTTCTTCTACCACTCTTTTCTCCTGCCAGGGAATGATTTGGGACTGAACAATTTTTCCACAGGAAGATGCAAAAAAACCAGGCAGCATTGTCAGCCCAAGAACTTGGAATCAAAGCAGCCTGGCAGATTAGTTGTCAGGTGAATTTATGCAAGACCTTATAAATTATACACTCACAGCACACACAAACGTTGCATATTGTGAAAAGCATATATACAACTTGTATAAATGTTGAGTTCATGCATACACATCGTGTTAAGTTGTATCGTTTTATGTTAACTTTTAATTAAGCAGCAGTGACCCCAGCCCTAGTTTACTACTCTACATTTTAGGCACGGTACAGGGAACAAATCAGATCACAATACAGCTGTCAAGTTTTTCACCACAAAAAGCACACTTACAGATTTGCAAGTGCAAAAGGATGTGAACTCCATACTTCCAGTATGGACATTCAGAGAGAGACTTAAAAGCTACTCCTAATGCTCTCCAGTTTATTGAACAAGTTTCACAGGTTAGTGAGACCCTTTTGCTCAAACATTGAGCAGAATTTGGCCCATGAGATCTGTAATGTCCACAGGAAAAGGAAATATGTCATGGTTTTATTACATTAAGGAGAAGGGTTTGTTTACTGGTGAAATAATTGACAAATTTCCATTCTTATGATATACTACTGTTTTTGCTATCTAGGGGAGAAAGCAGTAAATGGGTTTGTGAATAATTTTTTTAATTTTATTCCACTTTAGTGTCAACAATGGCTAATTCTCAAACTGTGCAATCTATGCATTTTAGGCCAAGTAATTAAACAGGGTAAGATGGCAATATATATGTCTGTCTGTTAAACATGCAGAGCAGTTGGAGGTCTAACCCAAAGTCTACAGAAGTCAGGTTGGGCCTATTAGGTAAATTTGAGATTAAAAAATTATATATTTCTTTCCTTTCCAATATAACGAGTCCAAGAATATTCAGAAATTACTACACATGGTCAACAGAGGCTTTTTAAAACCCCATATTTCTACCAAGATTGTATTATTAAAAATAGCCCATAAAACCAACCAAGATTTTGATTACCTCCTTGCAAAACACGGTTGTAAAATGAAATAAAACATTTTAAAAATTATAGCACACGTGCACTATTAAGAGATTTTAAAGACACCTGTACTTTGAAAAGAAAGAAAAAAGTTCACTTTTATTCTAGTCTACCTAAAGTACACAAAGGCTATCACTCCCATTTCAGTCCAGGGATTATTTTGGTGCATGCATTTATATAACCATAAACAATGTTATAAGACAAATGCTAAAGTAGCCTCAAGTGGCACTATAATAAAAGCAATCTAGAAAAAAACATAATCTCTCAATGCTGCATCCCTATAAATTACCATGAGTAATTAGGGTCTCTCTGGGAAATATCTTTGATGGGAAAGCCACTATTAGCTATATTCATGAGAAGTACACACTGATGAATGTAATAACATCAGTGTTTCCTAACAGAATCATAAGATTTGTAGTAACCACAAATATTACTTCAAATTCATACACTCCAAATATTGATTATACATGCATTTACTCAGATTTTAACAGGTGAAAATACTAATCTGTGATGCCAAAAAAAAAACAAACCCAAAGCTTTCAGTCTCCCTCCTCCAAAAAATGTGATTCTAGCACTAGATTAGAATTTTGGAATAGAAAGTATGTGCGTGATTTTCTTGGATCCCACACTGATAATAGAACAAGGATATTCTACATACTCTCAGGCAAATAACTTTGAAAATTAAATGCATTTTAGAAGTTATACATATGGAATAATTCAGAAGCTACATTTTTCAGGTTATCAATTTCACTCCCCTATTTCCCAAAAGATATATCAAAATTATTATGAACACGCCCTGTAAATATACTTCTGTTCTGTAGAAGCAAAAACACAGATTATTGTGATGAATCGAAAATTCCCCCTAGCTTTTTTGGTTTTGTTTTATAAATAGTGCTGGTTTTAAAAGGCAATTCAAGGTATTTCAATGCCACAGCTTAATTGTAATCCTTAAAACAAGTAGAAAAAAAAAAAAAANCATGTAAGATTGAACTGATGTGTAACCCGAAAAGACTCCGAAACATTCCAACTCCAAGGAGAGCTCAGAAGCTTGTACTCATTTTGATACTCACAGGTGACCTTTTCCTTGAAAAGTCACTCACACTTTTACTGTCTCCATCCCCAGCTGAAGGGAACACCAATACACTGCTATTTTGTGCCAGAGGAGACTGCAGCTTCATTCACATTTCTGTGACAGTAGCTCCCAGCTCTCTCTCCTTCTATACCTTCACCTCACCCTGGGAGCTGCTTGTTTGCATCCTTGGCTGCCCTTCCACGGTGCCAGCCCTGCCCACTCCTGTTTGTGGGGGTCACTGGGTTTCTCCCATATGAAAAACTATAAAAATCAGATACGAAAACCAAAACTTCCCCAGCTGGGTTTGCCATGCAGGCTCATGAGCACTTATGCTAGCCCAACGGAGAGAGTGCTGTCTGTAAAAGCTCCCAAAGCTTACTTAAGCAGCAGCACGGATGCCAAACATGCAAGTAAAATCATAGCCATAGGACTCCCACTGAGAAGGGTGGCTGTAGGAGTTCCAACCTCCACCTGTTCACCACTGCTACTGCAAAGCCAACTCAGCTGCTTGCAGAGCAGCTGCTGACCTGCTGCATGTTACAGCTTTGCATGGTAGGAAAGGAAAATATCAAAATCAGTGCCAGTTTTCCTTAATACACTGGACTGTGAAACTTGCAGCAGCTCCCACAGCTGCTCTGCAAGCAGCTGAGCCATCTCTGGAGTGGGGATCTAGAATTTCCTCTAGCCATCTCCCAATGAGTTAACCCCCCATTTTGAGTCAGGGCCAGCCAGAATAATCTGAGGAAAAGCCTGGGCACCAGCTTCTCCAACTAAATATGCTCAAGCAATCAGAAACACATCCCCACCTTCCACACAGAGGTGTTTACTGATTTTTTGCTGATGTAAAACAGCTGAAGGATCGGCTGATTCCACCAATGATACCCAGCAGCAAAAGCTAGTCCAGACCTGTCCTGAGTACTGTCCCTTAGAAAGGGCAAAGTATCCATCAGTCATGATAACTTTCAGCTGATTGAACAAAAGGGGGGAAAAAGCACCCTTAAATACAGGGAATGAAAAATGTAAACAGTATATCCTTACTTCTTTGTGTTCATTTAAGAAACATCATAAGTGGTCTTTACCCTCTGGTTTCTAGGATCGTACTTGAATTATACCTTTATAGTCACTTTCATACACCTTTGTAGAAACTGAGAGGCCTAATTTTGTTTCTGTTGCTTATTAGGGAGGAAAGATGTCAGGCCTTTACTGAGATGGGTTACATAAGGAAGACTATTTAAACAGTATTTGTATGGGAGTATACTTTGTAAAGAGTCTAAAACCAAACTCCGGATGGGTCTCGATATACTTACTACCTCAGAAATGTAGTTGCAAACCAGAACAAGCAACAATAACATTTTTTCCCCAATTTAACAATTCATTTCCTTTTAGCTTGGGTTCATATATCTGCTTTGATATCTTATGTTTGTGCCTCAGACAAAATATCCTCTTCCTTCCACTATCCCAAGCCCTGTGCACAACTTCCTCAGTCTTGGAGAAAAGAAGGATAGCATGCTCTGGAAAGGGTGTGCTTACTGCTCTGCCAAAGAGGGAAATATCTCTTAAGACAATATAATCCCATTGCAGGCCTCTGTCTTTGGGCCGATGGCAATTTCTGCGTGTCAACCTTTAGTGTTTAAAGTTCTTCAGCAAAATCTGATCTGATTCAACATCATTCAGGTTTAATGGGACTTGCCATTCATTTAAACACTACATACGTCTATCAATAAAAATGCACTGTGACACTGGATTTAGATGTAAAAAGATGCACAGATGGTGGCCCCATAACTTAAATGCCACATTACAAGTTTCTTCAGATAACCATCTCAAACCATCAAGCTCACTATTTTTCCATTTGTCTGTGCATCTACAGGTAGGACTTGAAATGTAGCACTGGGCCTAATCAGTAGCCAAAATACATTTTAAAAAAGAATTAAAAAATAAAAAAATCCAGGCTGTACTATTCCACAACACAAATCCACAGTCCCCATAATTTAAAGTCAATTTTCTCTGTATGCTCCAACACAACTGATGAGTGGCAAAGCTTCGCTTTGGGTCTCCAGCTGTTACCCATTACAGAATCTACACGCGTTGAGGCTGCTGAGCACACGTTGACACCCACATCTTTAGCAAAGGTCTGATCTCTACCGGATCTCTGATACACACGCTCACTGCAGACAGAGGTTTACTCCCCATTCGCTTCCTTCCTCAGCTTCCCTCTCTAAATCCTGCTGGCCACTTTTGTTTTGATAAGGACTGGGCTTGCCTGGTCCCCCAGCAGAAGTCCAAGATGACAAGTTTGTAACAGCATGCTCTCGCATGGAGACTTCTGTACTTCAAACGGGCATTGCTATGTCGTATTTAACAAGAAAGAGCAATGTAATATTGAGCTCACTTGCTTTTCCAGAACTTCCAGTTATCCTGAGCAATTAAGTAGCATTTTACAGGCTCTTAATAATGCAGAAATGGAAAAGATGTGCTAGATAAATGAATGTATTCTTGCAAAAGCACAGGATCTCGTGTCACAATGTAAGAAAGTCAGCATTCGGTGTATGATGCCGTGCCCGACTTTATCCTAGAAAAAGTGGTTCAACTGTGGCTAAAGTGCCAGGAATTTAAACAGGCACCTGATACATCAAAGAGGATGGTCTGTCAAATTAAATGAAAAGACTTCTCAGATGCTGCTTACATGTCTGATTTTCCATTTATTCTTCTGGTTACAGTCATAACTGAATAGTCTCAGTAATTTTCTCTCCTTTGTTATAGGTACGTGCAACAAAAAGCAAAATTTATAATATACACACGGTAGCACCGTGTGGAAGGACTCAATGAGAGAAAAAAGGCGCCCCCCATTTTTATCAACTCTTGTAATAAGAGCAACTTTCAGCAACAGTAAGAAAGTTCAGATGAAAGTGAAAAATTTCAAACCAACCATGTTCTTTTAATGAGAAAAAAATACACCAACTCCTGCATGCTGCTTCTCCCTTCCTTCCTTTCCCCATCTCATAAAAGAAGATCCCAAAGAAGGATCACGTTTATGGTCCCAGTTCAGAAATCATGTATCAATCCTGTAACACAGTAAGAATGTTGGACTACAGAGCCAGGTCCCAACAAACATCTAAACTGAACAACCCTTGATAACCCTTGACATTCACAAACATCTTGCATCCGAACATTAATTGCACCTGTTTACCTCCAGCACCCTACTCTTCATTATCATCTTTAACACCTGGGCTTTGTGCTAAGCAAAGGAAAATAAACATCTTTCTAACACCGTCCATACAAAGTGTTTGGAAAAAAAACCACAGCATTTTTGTCTTACTTGCCAGCATCCAAAAAAGCTGTATCAAAAGTTGTGTGCACTATTTTGAACACAAAAACAGTTAACAGTCATTGATTTCTCTTATTTCACAGAAGCTTTAGCTCTTAGTCGTTAGCAGTGAAAACCTTTTTTCATGGGCACCACAAAAGGTTTCACTCACTTTGCCTCTACAGTCTGTTTTACCCCTTGACAAATGGATCTCTTTCTAAAATTTAACAAGAGCTATTCAAACATAACTACGTGCAGAACTGACATCATAAAAGAGAAGCATGCTATATTATTCATTCCATGCTACCTATTACAAGTCCAAGTGACAATACTGAGTCAAATACAGGAAAGTGCACATGCCTTGGATTTAAGGGAGTAACACAGGACTAATATTGCAACTCTTAATTGTTTTGTAAAAGAAAGACAGGGGAGGAGGCACATTGCTGCACTGGGCATGGCTTGTCTTTAAAAAACTAAATAGTTTTTAGGACTTGTAATTTTTATATGACACTGAACATTTAAACACATGACTTAAGGATATAAGCTGTATCAGAATAAAGCTAAAAAAAGACAAGAGTGTAGATGTTTGTACATGTACACTATTTACATTGTGTACACACACAGATGTACATCTATAATGGCTGATGTGTTTCTACCTTAAATAATGCATCTAGCTCTGGGTACCTCATTACCAGAAGGGTAACAACAAGCTGAAGGTAGTTCAGAGAAGATCAATCAGAACGGTTAGTGCTGAAGGAAGGACTTAAAAGGTAAAGTTAAAAACTCAATACTGCAGCTGTTTCATGAATAAAACTCTCATTGGGTGAAGAGGAAGAAGAGTCCAGATAAAAGCATCACCCACTAAAAATATATCAATGTATACAACTAATGAAGCACTGACATTAGAAAAACTGACTATAATCTGCAACAACCAAGGGGGAACTCCCAAGAAGAAAGCAAAATCATTCATTGCAAGCTCAAAAGTCCAGGTATAATGAGCTTTAACTATTACAGGAATTCTGACCTGACATCCAGTAAGTTTTTACTTACAGCAAGACCTCATGAACTGGGCATAGCCTCACCAAGAAAAGGTAAAATAAGGAAGTAAAAATATTGTTGCAGGGTTCAAGCTAGCTTTGACAGGACTTGGATGAAATAAGATAGAAGCTTCTTTCCTCTCCTTAGACTGTCTGATTCTCTAAAATGGTACTAGTAGCTACAAACATTGCAGAACAAGCGAATGTACGTGCACACATTTAAATAAATGATGAATTGTTTTCAAAGCAGTTTTGAACAGGAATATTTTGTTTGAGGAGATTAATAAACTAACATCTTTGCCTTGAAAAGGCCTTTTCACATGACTGAATTTTTCAAATTAGCAAAACTAATAGGAATAGAGTCCAACTGCTGTTCAGATGACAGTGTTGTACACGCAGCACATTACCGATTTAAAGACATTTTTAATGCTCTGCCTGCTACTATTACCACTGGTCAGCCAGTCAGCTAACACAAAACATTTTATATAGCAATATAAATTATCCAAAATGTACTCTACATCTAAGTAGTTACTGCTTCTCCCCATTACATTAAAGCAAAAAATTTTACTTTTGACTGATGGAAAGAAGATTCGTGTCACAATAAATTTTACATATAGCCTAGATTTCATCGGAAAGAGAAAGGTAAGAAACGTATTTTCTTTGTTGGAAGAGCAATCCATTTCAGAATACTAATAAATTCATTCAGCAAGTTATCTCTAAATAATACTCAAAGTGACTGAAGCACGCCATTTATGTGCAATGAAACATACTATTTTTCACTGTGATGTGTCTTAGAAACCTAAGGGCATTGATAAACTGTAGATTACTGAAGTGTAAAAAAACATGTCTACCACTTCCTTATTGTCCCCTTCTTTTTGGGGGTGCAACTGAATAGCGACTTCCTAATTTACCACATACTTTGTTATTATTTTCTGTCTACTTTCCATTATGGAACAGCACACCTTGTCTAGTATTACTTAAATGTATCACGTTATCATGCAGTTCAACACTTCTCTATTTCCACAGCTGTAAGAATATCTTTGTTTCCAAATGCAGGGTGTTGTTGGTTTGGGTTTTTTTTATCACCACCACTGCTATGCTTCAAATGTTTGTCTTCTATTATTTGAGAAGCAAAAAGAATGACATGTTTTAACACAAAATTAGATGAAGAAAAAGGGGTTTTATCTATAAAGTAAATTTACAGAAGCATGAAGAGCAATTTCATGACTTTAAAAGGTATTAAAAAAAGGGAAGAAAGGGAGAAAAACAGGAGGAAGAATGCTCCTTATTTGATAAGCATTTCATTCATTCAGTTCTAAAAAGAAAAAGCAGCAGCAAAGAGGGGGGCACCTCATACGCCAGTACAAAGCAGGAAGTGTAAGAATTTAATGAGTTCACTACTGGATTCTACACTTTGTACATAACTCCAAATGCAAACAGCTAATATTGATGTCCAGGCCCTTAGGCACAGGGTACATGGGTAAGATCAGAAATCCACTCCAGCACCGCAAGGAGCAAGGCAACACACCACAGCAGCACCACTCTAAGGTTCAGTCACCTTTTTATTCACCTAATCAAAAATGCATTCTTTAGAAAAGCTTGATGAGAGTTACCACAAAAAACAGCTGGGCCACCAAATTAAGGAACATTAAAAGGGAACCACTATATAATCACGGAACACCCCCCTGCCCTGTCATTGCAAACGTCATAGAAAATGGACAACCACGTAAAAAGTCAAGATGCCTTTTTGCCTTCCTAACATGGCCCTTGCCAAACCCAAAATGGTTTCTTTACCTGATACAGCTCTTCTGTTCCCTGATCACTGGGAAGACGGGTGAAATTCAAACTAGCGTTGTTGCAACTGGAAACTAACAGAAGGGCCAGGGAAGGTCTACACATGCTCCTTCTTCACAAGCCACGCTACAGACCTTGGGGAAAGCTCCCTGAACTCTATCATTTTATATGTATCTTACATCTGAGACTCCTTCCACGTTCCCAGCATGAACGCCATTCCCACTGCAGTGCTTAAAAATAAAACCAACGGCCAACAAGCGCCTTCTCTCTCAACCAGCCTTACACAGACCCTGCTTTTGGTCCCATGCCTTAAACAAAACCCACAAACCAGGATTGGTATTTTTTGGTTTGGGGTGGATTTTTTTGTTTGTTTGCTTGGTTTTTTGTTTGTTTGGTTTTTAAAGTAAGGAATATTTAAAAATCAACCAGCCAA
Source organism: Nycticryphes semicollaris (assembly GCA_013400055.1). Lineage (NCBI taxonomy): Eukaryota > Metazoa > Chordata > Aves > Charadriiformes > Rostratulidae > Nycticryphes > Nycticryphes semicollaris. Next base: position 124,774 of record VXBJ01004704.1, read on the forward strand.
ACTACACGCATGCTTTAGTGTATCACCACAGGGACGCTCTCAGGTCTGAATTACTGCAAAATAACGCTATAACGATGTCTTAATTTCACTAACTAATCTCAGATGAGCTTTTAAAAAGCAATTCGAGGTTCACAAGAAGAGCGGTTAAAATTGTATTCAAATGTTATCTGTATGAAACCCGACATTTATTTATCCTTTTGCGAGCCTAATTTTAGTCAGTTTCCAAGGGAAGGCACATCAGTCTGGTGCCAAATTATAATCCTTGTTAAAAAGAAGTGTGGCATTTGAAAATAAATAAAAAGAACAGGGGGAAGTTTCTAACCAAGGAGTAAAATATGAAGAAACAACATCATCCGACCACAGAAACTAAGCACAATCTAACCACCTTATTTACCAAAAGCGTACTCTGTCAACAAAAACACTACCTAAGGCAACTTTTTAGTTACAGATGCACCTAAATACCTAGGAAAAAAATAGGTTACTTCTTTTCACGTGAAACCGGAGTCCCACTGAGCTCAACCAAACGTGGCAGGCTGAGATGGAAGACAAAAATGGGTCTTACTTGGTGTACAAAGACATCAACTGGAGACTCCAAGGGGCTTCCCTCTCGGTTGCTCATGGAGATGAACCCGAATCCCATTCTTACATTGAACCATTTGCAATGGCCGGTTCCGTGCAAAACCTGGGATTCCTCCTCTTCTTCCTGCTCCGGCNAGTTAAATTCTGGTAACATCCTTTCGCCACCGTATAAAGGAGTTACTACAGAAGAAAGAGGGGGGGAAAAGGCGAACAAAACAAAATCAAAAAGCAAACGGCGAAGCAGCTTATTTTTTCCTAAATTCTAAAATAAACGACCTTCTCCCCGAAATACGTAAAAAAAAATAAAATCACCGGAGGTTACAGAGAGGAAGCACTGCGTACGGAGGCTCTCCCTCTCTCTTTGCCCAGGGCAGCCCACGTTTCTGTACATACGTGTATTTTTCCATTTAACTCCATCTTTCAGCCACATTACAGCACGGAACGCGATACTTTACTTGAATATTGCTGGTTTAACACCGATCCCATTTCTCAACAGAAATTCTCAGCCCAATTAGTCTCTCCTCGCAAGGCGCAGGACCGGGGGGCGAGGGGGGAGGCCGGCCGAGGAGGGGTGGAGGAGAGAGAATAAGCAAAATTGGGTAGATTGCACAACTGGTTATTGCACACGCAGCGCCGAAACCACTATTTTCCAACGTGTCTCCATCCCTTCTTGGAATAAACTTTGGATTAAAGTTGGGACAGGTGTACGGCCGTTTTCTCATCCCACCACTGCAACTGTGCTTAATCAAACAGGAACAATTCAAACAATAGCCCCCTGAAAGCTTTTCAAGTTGTGAATCGGTGTGGGCGGTACGGAACAGTTTCTGAGCTGGGTAACAATGGGTTTGGAGAAAGCCCCCTTGCGCGAGCTGCTAAAAAAAGGGTAATGCATAGTTGGGTTAAAAGGGGGGTGGGGGGAGAAAGCGGGGGGAGAGAGGGAGAGAGCAAGCGAGCGAGCGAAAAATCATAGTAAAACAATAGAAAAAGAAAATTAACCTTCGGCCATGTTGCCCCACGGGCCCTCTGCTCCAAACTCGTGAGATGAAAACTTTCCCTGTGGATCGAAGTGGTCTTCTGCATTAATCTAACATCCTGATTTTGAACGATCGCAAATTTAGCTCGCATGGTCTAATGTGCTTTCCCTCTTTTGATTTTTCCCCTTCTCTCTCGCTCCGTTTCTGGCCCCCTGCGCACACGTGACTTGGGCAATTACATGCTTTCTCGCTACTAATTTCACATCGGATCCTTAAGGGGTTGGCAGGAGGCAGGAGTAGCCAATCGCCATTTCAACTAGGCTGACACACCAAAATAATTTATGAATGAACAAGAAATTTCCAACACGTCTCTTTTTTTTTTTTTTCTCTTTTTTTTTTTTCGACAGCTAATCTGCACGCGTCTTTACGGGAAATCGAGATGACGTATTATTCTGGGGTTTCTGCGCTCTGGTGCATGCACAAATACGTAGGAAGATCCGTGTGTTTCTAGATACAGCCCAGAGAACAACAGATACGTTGCAAAGGAGATTATTAGGGTACTCGTGCACGCTCTAGCTGGGGTACGCGCACACGCGAGACGCGTACAACTCAGACACACGCGTGTGTATAGACACGCAGTCGGTATGTCGGGAGGCATCTGCATCAGGACGTTACCGGCGGCGTAAAACACGGGCGTTCCGTACACCCGGATCGCCCTTTCCACCTGAAAAAAAAAAAGCCGCCCCAAACCCCCCGCAGCGCCGCTGCCTCCCGGCACCCTCCTCACCCGGTGCCCCCGCGGCGCTGCCCACGGTCAGACCCGGGTCCCCTCCCCGTATCGGTGCCCGGCCGGCACAGCCCGCGTCCCGGGCAGAGTGTGCGGGTGCGTGTGTGAGTGCGTGTAAATCTGCCTCTCCCTACCCACGTGTGTGTCTGCGTGTGCCGCGGCTCCCGGGCGGCCGCCGCCACTTCACGCCTTTGCTGCACGTTGCTAATTTCGCATTCAAATTAAAAGCGCGCCGGAAACGCGGTATCACCTTAATATGGCCCAGAAATGTGCGGAGGTTTAGCGTTTCAAAACATTTATGGAGGGGGATGGGGCGCAGAATTGTACTTCACAGGTTTCTCCGCCATCTCTTTCCGGGGGAGGGGATGTGATTAATGACTTCCTAAATAAGAGCCCAGTTTTCAAGCCTAACATTGGAGTGAACCTCAGTCAGCAGCGATTGTTCCCCGGGAGCGTGGGGGAGAGAGAGAGGGAGGCGAGGGGGGGGAGGGGGAGGAGGAGGACTGA
>VXBJ01004704.1:141312-215286 GCA_013400055.1 Nycticryphes semicollaris
GCCCCGCCACCGCTCCACGTTTAAACCCCCCGCACCGCGCACACGGCGCCGCGCGTGACACCCGCCGGCGGCGGCAGCGGAGCCCGCCCCGGCCCCACGCCCCCGCCCGCCCCGGCGGTGGTTACCACAGGCCGGCCAAACCCCGCACCCTCCGGGGCGCACCGCTGCGGCCCCATCCTCCGCTCGCCGGTCGCCTCACAGGGAGGAGCGGCGCCCGGCGGGTCCCATGCCGTTGTCCGTCCACTTTTCCCTCCAGCCTTCCCTTCCGCCCGGGCCGCTCCGCGCCGGTCCACGCCCGCACCCCGCGCCACCATCCCCCGGCTTCAGTCGCAGCGGCTCGCCGGGCGGTCACCGCCATCCGGTAGCGGCGGCGGGGCGCGGGCCGCCCCCTGGCGTCGGGCTGCCGCAGCGTCCCCGCCACCGCTGCCCGGCCGTTACCTCGGCCCCTGCCGCCGAGGAGGCGCTGACGGCTCTCGGTAAGGCGCTGCGCCCCGCTTGTTTGCGGGAGGGAGGCTGAGCCCTTTCACCCTCCGTCTACCACGACCGCTGCCGTCGTTCGTGTTGGACGTGTGGAGCGGCCCCGCTACCCCTTTCCCCTCCGTCCCAGAGGGGAGGCGGTGGAGGCTCCGGCTCCGCTCGAGGGCGGGGGCGCGGAGCGGCGGCGAAGGAAAAAAGGTGCGAACCCGGAAGTAGACCCGCCGCCGCCCGCAGAGAAACACCCGCACCCGAACGCAACACAATGCGGTGCCGCTTCGCCTCCGCCCAGCACAACTTTTTCCTCCGGCACCGGGAGAAAAAAAAAACCACCCGCTCTGCCGTCCCCCCCTCCCCCGCCAATCCTTCCCTCCCAGCAGCCGCCAGCCAACGGGACCCACCCGCGCCCCCGGCAGGTGCGGCGCCAGCGGGAGGGCGAGACCCGGCGGCGGCCCCGCCGCGAAGGAGGGGATGAAGGGAGCTCGCTTACCTCCCGCGCGCCATGGTGGCCGGGCTAAGCGGGGCTGCGGCGGCCGCGGTGGGGAGGCGAGCGCAGGGGGCTAGGCGGGGGGCACGCACCCACCGACGGGCACTCCCGGGGGCTGGAACGGAACAGAGGAGGAAGAGGAGGCAGCCAGCCAGCCGCGGCGGCAGGAGGGAACCGGTGCTCACGCCGGGAAGGCGACGGCGNCGTCAGCGCCGCCGCACCGGTACTGCCCGCTCGCCCTCCTCCGGACGCTGGGCTGAGCTGTCCGGGCTTGGTGTTACCGTAGGCCTCATCCCGTCCCGTCCCCTCTCATCCCCGTTCCACTTTATAGCCCCTCGCCCGCCCGCTAGCGGACGTCGAGGACCTCTTCTGCCCGGAGCCAGGCTGGAGGACCCCTCTCGCCACATCCAGCCGGCCTCCTCCCCCGTCGTTTGAAGGCATCTCCACATCTCCATTTCCACGTCTCACGGCTAGAGATCGCGGAGGCCGATCGTCTCCGCTGATGGCACTTGGCTCGTCACGCCCCGAGGACCAGCCGCCCCATCTGCAGCGCGTTCGCTCCACCTGGGCTGCTGCCCACTCCCATATCTGCCGCTAGCAGGTGGGGGCCTTGTGAGGAGGATCTGGTACAGCTTAACACCACTTTAACCGGCCACAGCCTTGACCTACCTGCTGGTGGTGGGTCTCATCCCCAAAACAGGCAGGCTTCCAGCTGTACAACTGGCTTGCCCACAGCTTTTCAGTTCCCAGTTGTCTTGCACCGTGATGGGGTTCCTTTCCCAGCACATGAGACTTTATTAATCCCAAAGTTTAGTTTTTAACTCATTCAGATTTACCCACAGAATACCTCACTGGTGGTTTACGTGCTCTCAGGAACATACTTCACCCAAGTGTAGGTGGCATATGTTGTTCTAGAGATATCAGGGTTAACAAAGCTTGGTTACCTCTGGATTGCTGTCCTTTTTCTACCCATCCCCTCTACGCAGGCTTCGGGGAGTCCCCACTTCCCACGTGCACTAGTGAAATGGAGATGGTTCCTGGCCGTGTGTGCACCGACAGGCTCACCAGGCACTTGTGCTGAGGATTAGCTGACTGGTAAATCGAGCAGTAGGTAACTGGTGAAGTCACACCATCTTTCCTCTGGTGGGGACACGGATTAGCAGTTTTCTAGCTGACCGCTGATTTTCAGGACATGGTATTTTTCAGGTCCTTTATGTTGAATTTGGCCGAAATCGTAAAAAGGGCTCAAAAGTTATTTGGGAGGTTTCTTAAGAGACCGAGATGGAAAAGTGTCACATGGGAAGGATGGCTTTTTGAAGCCCAGTGAGCCCAGTTCACACGGGTTTCTATTGTTAGGCGTTGGCATGCCTGCCTTGATCACAGCTTCCCATTCTTGGGCTTTCCTTTGTGGATTTAATTTTTGAAGCTCCAGTGAGACTTTCAAGAGTTTATCAGCACTTTTTGAGTGCAGTTAAGGGCCCCAGTCGGTGCTAAAATAACTTCTTTTTCCCAAAAAAAACCCCAAAACTTTATGCAGACTTCTACTATGTGCTCTTAGCCTGGGATTAAAGAAGCTGTGGAGCCTCTTGAGCCTTCAAATACTGTGCCTTAGCTGAGAATGGGTCACTTAGACTTATCTAGGCACAGCCCTGGAAAGTTACTTCACTCATATTTCCCAGATGACATTTAAGGAGCCACATTTCACTAGTACTCCCAATATTTGACTATATTACCTGAAAGTTACCGTGCACTCTGTGTGTGCATATACATGTAAATAAATCTATCTCAATATATAGCTATATTGCCCTAACACAGCTCTAGCTATATTTAGTTTGAAAATGCATGTTCTTTTCTGAAAAAAAAAACACCCAAACAAAAGCAAGGCATGGTCATAATTTGATTTTTCACTGAACTTTTTATTTATTTGTAACAGATAAGGAAGAGTCCCTTCCTGCTCCCTGGTGTTTGTGCTGATATTTATTTATTGTTTTTAGAAAAAGAAACCTACCCACCTGCTTTATTTTTGTACCCTCGAATAATACAGCATAATCTGCTTTTATAGCAAGTTCATCTAAAACAAGTAATGTATGGAACATAAGCAGAACTGAATTCTTTCAATAAATAACTGAAGTGCAAACAGTTTGAAAGGCTGTGAAAACACTGCACATTCTTTTCCATTACTTTTAATTTTTTTTTTTTTTTTCAGTGGGCTTGTTCCTAGGGTTACCTTTGTGAACTTGGTGAATAATTTGTTTCTTCCTATGCAGATTGATCAGTTCTAGGCATTTTCATGAAGTATGAGGCTTTTTCCTGAGGTGACCTGCCAAAGTGACCTGCCATCTCTGGTGTGAAAGAGAAAGCACTGAAGATATTTTGCAAATTAAATAGTGCTGGAAAAAAAGCACTTTTATTTTTTCATGTGCTGCCATCAGAAATAGTTTCTGTAATAGTTCATGCAGCTATGTCATAAAATCGTTATATGTAATATTATATGTAATATTTTTCTAGTGATGTTTGCTGAGGTCTTAATAACAAAAATAATAAATTAAACTACTTAGTAAATGACGCTGTTTTCTATTCTGTAATGGTGTCTCCAACTATGTGAAATATTCATTGAATATTTGAAAACAAGGACCTGAGACACTGATGGTGGGGAGGGAATTTCTGGGGTTCCAGGTAACCTGGGTTTCAGAAACTGGTCCAAAGCCAGAGGTTTTAGACTGAGAGTAGTTGCTCCTGTTCCACCCCTGTTGCTTCTCAGACCAGAGAGTACATCCACTCATTTTATCCTGCAGAGAGAGTCTCCTGCTCCCACAGCTTTGTGCTGCCTCAGATTTCCCATCTTTCCACATTTACCCTCTCAGTGTTCTGTTTCATTCATGCTACATTTCCTTTTATCTCAGTATCAACCCCCAATTGCCAGCTCTTTCATTAGTCCTACTTTATGCCAGCTTAAGCAGAGTCTGAGGAGGCACTTGTGGAAATTGTGTATCCGTTTGTCTGCAATATTTCTATCAACTGCTATTTGTTACAGGTGGGTGTGTTTGCATCAGCTATTACTAATATTGTCTAAAAATTTCCCATTACAAGACAATTTTCCAGTTGCTTGTATCTTTGGCAAACCAGCTCTTTGGTAATGCAGTTTTCCACACCTCTTGCTATAGGCTGTTTACAGTTTTTTCTGGTCATTTAGGGGAAAAAAATATTTTAAAAATACATTTGGTCTATGCTAAGAGATTCTTTACTTTAATCTAGCGATCCCAATATTTAGAGCGAACACTTCAACTCTGGTGTAGTGGCAGGAAAAGACCTTTTGTTGTTTGTGCAGGTACTCTCTCCAGATCTGTCTGAGATATAACCCCTCGCCAAATTGCAGTTTGCACACACCGAGAGGCCTCATTTTAACAGCTAAAATCTACAAAGCCTTGGATCCAAAAAAACCCAAGTCACTTCCAACACTGAACAACAAGCAGCCTCTGTGTACCAGGTCTTCTACAGCAAATGGGTAGTTCACATATCTACTCACTCCCCCTTCTTGTCTGGACTACAGAATCTCAGGGAAAACTTTTAGCTGCTTCTTTCCCCAAATGGGTTCTTGTTTGGGAACTAAGAACAAGGAATTTCCCTCTCTTGTCCTTTTAGTGACCCTGCTGCTAACACTCTGGAAGAACAAAGGAAGGAGCTGTCTGAGTCAAATTGACAAAAAGACAAATGCCAGACCAGGATAAGAAAAAAAAAAATAGATTAAGAGGAAGAGTCTCCTGAGATCAGGACTGTTTAAGGGGCAAAACACTAAGTCTAGAAACTGGGAAGCGGAGGCAGAGACTCACTGCCCAAGAGAGCATTTCACCTCATATCAGCGTGTTTATTTGCCAGCGTACTGTAATCCTCAGTATGTCAAGTATGAGTTAATGGAGACCAGGGTTACTGTTGGCTAGAAGAGCTGCCATGCATATCTGTGGGAAGTAGCAGCATATTAGTTGTGAGGGACAAGGACCAGGAGTACGTGTGGGGAAGACTGACTGCAAAACCACGAGGGAAGCGTGGGAAGTTAGTGGGTGAATAGGACACACAAAATGAAGGAAGAGAAAAAGGGTCTGGGAATACAGTGTAGAAGGAAAAAATGATTTAGATGCTTGTCTGCAAAATGGGGATTACATTTTTTCCTTCATAGATTTGATGAAGAACTGTGGTAGATGAAGGCAGGACAGAAGCATGGAAAAAACTTGCGAGGGAAAACACTATACATGGCTGGCAGTGGGGGGTCCTGTGTGCATCTCCCCATCTGGGTGAGTGGCTGCCTGGACTCAGGGCCAGCTTAGAGACAGTATAGCTAGTAGCCTTGAAAGAAGAAGAAACTAGAAGAAACCTCAATGAGGGCCTGCTGCTCCTTTGCCCAGGAACTGTTTCTAAGCTAAGACTCTCACCCTTGTTCCCTGCTTAAGCTCCATTGCATCTGTGCCATGCCTATTGATCTGGACCCTGATGGGTGACAGCCTTGATCTCGGAACTGATTCATCTCTGTGGGCTTGCCTGGCCATCTGGACTCTGAGCTGACTTTTCCTACATCTTCACATTCCACAGAGGTCTCAGGAGCAGCAAGATTGCAACAAGATTGATCCTTCAGCTTTGGAAGACATATACCAGGTATACCCAACGGTCTCAAGCCTGGTGATAACTAGTATGACTACCATATACTCAGTGTAACCCCCTTTTCATTTATTTTTTTAAAAACACATCAAGTGTACTGTAAAACTCAATCAAAGGAAAATTACTGCAACTGCAAATCTAAGTGTTCCCATGCATGCTGGCAGCAAAGCCAATATAAAATGTGTTATAGAAGGAGCCTGGTGAGGGTCTTGGTTTTTGTTTCCTGTTTTTTTTTTTTTTTTTTCCTTCAGAACTGCTCAAGCTTCATGAAGGTCCAAACTGTGCTCTGTTTCTTAGCTGGCAATGGCTGTGTGCAGTTATAGAACTTTCTCGTTTCTCCTTTTAGTCATTAGTCTCCTTCTTTGCCCTTTGGGATTGTTCTAATTTTTTAATGACCCAATGAAAATGTTAGTAACAGAGAAGTTTCCTATTTTTCTTCTGTCTTCCTCCTATTTTATTTGCTTTTGCCAGTGGGGCCTCAGAAAGGAAGTGCTGGGGTTTTCTTAAGTTATTTTGGAAAAGTTGTGCCAAAATATGCTGTTCTGCTTTATTTTTTGGCCTTGTGAAAATCATGCAGCATTTTAGGAAGCTTTAAATTTTAATATAAGATTCTCAAGAATGTTCCATTTGCAAGCCTAGACAGATATCTAAGCACAATGAACATTCAATATGGCAATCAGGAAAAGTATTTTATTGCAAATGCCTTTTTAGACATTTATTTAGTTGCAGCCAAGTCAATTGCATCTCAGTCAAGCCTTTATTACTTTATATTTATTATTGCCCTAAGAGCACTCTGCCAGGCCTCAACTGTTGAATTCTCCATGCCTGTGTTAAACCAATATTTACCACCTTTACAAGACTACATTTACAGAATCACAGAATGATATGGGGTTGGAAGGAACCTCTGGAGATCATCTAGTCCAACCCCCCTGCCAAAGCAGGTCTACCCAGAGCAGGTTGCACAGGAACGTGTCCAGGAGGGTTTTGAATGTCTCCAGAGACAGAGATGCCACCATCTCTCTGGGCAGCCTGTTCCAGGGCTCTGCCACCCTCAAAGGCAAGAAGTTCCTACTCATGTTTAGAGGGAACTTTTTATGGTCAAGTTTGTGTCCATTTCCTCTTTTCCTGTCACTGGGAACCACTTAAAAAAAAATGGGCCCATCCTCTTGACACCCACCCTTTAAGTATTTATAGGTGTTGATCAGATCTCCCCTCAGTTTTCTCTTCTCCAGACTAAAAGGACCCAAGTCCTTCATCATTTCCTTGTTCCTCAGCCTTTCCTCATAAGAGAAGTGTTCCAGGCCCCTAATCATCTTTGTGGTCCTCTGCTGTACCCTCTCCAGCAGTTCCCTGTCTTTCTCAAAACGGGGAGCCCAGAACTGGACACAGTACTCCAGATGGGGCCTCACCAGGACAGAGTGGGAGGATAATCTCCCTCAACCTGCTGGCCACACTCTTCTAGATGAGTTAGTAACAATCCAGTAGCTATTTTGCTTTCTTGAAATGCTTGAACATTTCCGTCCTTGTTCAGTGGCTCAGACACAGTAATTTGAAATTGGAGGTTATGCTCATTGTTTAAGCTGGTGCAGAGACTGCGTTATGTGAATCCAGAAACTTGCCATGGTATCAACTAGTGATGTGTTGATCAGGAAGACTCAACCAAAGAGGAAGCTGCAAATCCCCTCAAATCAGCGCAGTTCCCGCTTTCTGTGTTCTAGAGCAAGGCCACACATGCAACTCCATAAAAAGTGTTGTTGGTTCGGCTTTTCCCATTCATGTGAATGACCGTACCACATGTGTGTCATACAGGTATTAGTTTTACACCAAGGAAAAAGGCAAATATTTTGCTCCTGACAAAACAGAGTGTATTGGCCTACTGCTATCAATCTATCTGTACCCCCCATCACGTTTTGTTTCATGGCCAGAAAATCCCGTGCCTACATCTTCAGTGCTGATTTCCCTGTTCAGAGATATGAAGGCTCTTTGGCCACATCTGAACTAGCAACATGAACACTGGTTGTGCATGGGCCATCAAATGGTTTTGTGTCAGCAGGCCTTACCAAAGCAATCGGTGCCAGGTTGTGGTTGGGGAATTAGCATCGGCCAACACCAAGCCCTAGTATGCAGATTGCTTTTGGCCTGGTTGCAGGGATAACTGGTTTAAATCCTTGTGGGATTTACACCTTGTGAGGTGTTCCAGGCTAGTTAGTCACACGGTCAGAAAAAATAAGCCCTGTACTGTTTTATTTACCAGTATAGACGTGGTCTTTGGGACTTGATCCTACAATGAGATTGGTTGAATGTGGCACTTTTTAAAAAAAAGAAATAATATGTAGCTTTTCATCTAATGCTTATCAAAAGCAAGAGCAAAGAGTCTGGTGTGGGATGAGTGATTTATGGTAACGCTGAATTAGTGCACAAGATCTTCAGGCTTAAACAATTATTTCAAAAGGACCACAGTCATGTTCAGATACTTTTTTAGGGATTCAGCAATGTATACTTGGTTAGCCATTAGCATTTTAATGCTTTAAAAATCAATATGTATAGCTTTTAAGAAGAACAACCAAAAGAAAATGCTAGCTTAACATTAGGAATAAATTTCATTTTGTTATAACTGCGACTGGTCTGTGGGTTTTATTGCATTACACCGTATGCAGTTTTCATCAGCTCAAACTGTCTGGCTCCTTATAACAGCTTGATTTAAGGAATTTGAACTAGTTTCCTAAGGGAATTGCAGCCTCAAAAAATTGAATTGTTAGCTGGTAGGAAAAAATTACAGAACATTTTTCAAAGTATACAGTGGTGAAGAAAGGAAATGATTACTTGGAGTTGGGGGTGTAGAGTGAGAAAGTGCCTGCCTCATGCATCTGTGGGTGGTAAGCCACAGTTAGTTTATACATTTACTTTGTTTCTTTGTCTACCATTACTTCAATCACAAGAATTAATGCAGTCGTTTAGGTCAGCATTTCTCCATTCTATTGAATAATAAAAAAAAAAAAAAAGAAGTTAATATAATTTCAAAGGAGCTTCTCTGCATCTCCAGTGGACTAGAATATGCAACTAGAATAATAATTACCAAGCATTCATTTTCAGCATCATTTTTATTGTTAATCAAAAATTTTAAGAATGAAACCTTTATTGATAAGGCTTAAAGTGTTCAAAAATATTGTTTCAAAAAATTTTGTTTTACTCCTGGCTTACCTCTAGCACTTTGGGTTGAGTCAGTCAGAACTCACTCATAGATTAATTGCAGAAGTAAACCACATTGCTGAAGGGTGGACTGACTCAAAGCTAAGCAGATTCACATGGAGACTGCTTTCATACAGGAGAGTCTCCTTTCATATTTCCTATATCCTTTTAAATAAAATTGTTAAAAAAGTGGAAATAGAAGCTCAGTGTTTTAACAGCTTTTGAGTTATTTTCTGACTTTCTTAAAAAATCAGTATAGTTTAAGTCCCATTGTACTTGCTATCAGAACTAATTTGGAAAACAATTAGGCAGACAGAGTCCAAGTTAACGTGTGAGTGGGGAAGGAAGCATGGAATGGAGATCTTAGCAAATCCTACTTACTTAATCTTTTAGATATGCAAAAGAAGTGACAGATAACAGCCAGAGATGAAAACCACAGAATGAAAAGAGAAAAAGAGGTACTCCTTGGCCAAAGTAAAAGCTGAGCTAGGAAGTGGAGGATCAGTTTGCTATGGGAACAGAAAGATCTCGGAACTTTTCCCAACAGATTCTGGAGTATAAATAACAAAGGCTTGTCTGTGGCTCAAAATAAAGTGAACAAATCAGCTACAGAACCACGATGGAGACAAGGATTCTCTGTGCAATCAGGGAAGAATTACTGATGATGAAAAGGGGGGCAGAGAAACTGGAGTGTCAAAAATCTGACAGTCACTGAAGGATGGAGTAGTGTGAGTACTGGCAATATTTGGCTGGTTACAGAAGTCACTAAAGAGAAAGCTCTATGCCAGATCCAGGTGGACATGGGGGAAGAAGGGAGGCAGGGCTGATATTCATCAGCTGGAAAGCTGGATGGTGAACTACAAACAAATAAAAAACATCTAGGTGTCTGGCATTTTTCTCTCTAAGGAACAGAGCACTGGCATCATATGAATCATAGGCTCATAGAATACCAGGTTGGAAGGGACCTCATAGATCATCTGTTCCAATCTTTCTTGGCAAAAGCATGGTCTAGACAAGATGGCCCAGCACCCTGTCCAGCTGAATCTCAAAAGCGCCCAATGATGCGGAGTCCATCACTTCCCTGGGGAGATTATACCAGTGGTTGATTGTTCTCAGTGTGAAAAATTGTTCCTCTTGTGCCCAAGGAGAATCTCCCCAGCAGTAACTTGTACCCATAATATCTGATGGATATTATGAAGCTATTAAACTTAATAATACAGGGTACTAAAGCACATTGTTAGAAAAACTCCACTGCAGGCAATGAAATAGATAAAAGACAAAAGATATCAAAGAAATTATTTTGGACCACCAGTACTGCAATCTATAAAGACTGATGCATGTTCAAGTAGCCAAGAGTGTAACTTCTCGCTTTAAACCTTGTCCTTTTCCCCAAGCAGTTTATCTCTACTTCTGCAACACATCCTTCACCAAAGGTGCTGAAAGCTGCTCTTTTTGGGTGTTTCTTTAATTACCATGCTTCAGTTTCCATGTGATAAATTATCCCTTCCTAATCCTAGCTCTATTTTAATTTATCAAAGCACATGGATTCATGTTTCCTGTTCCTCTCTTACTACAAAGAGATGAATCCGTAAGTGACACAAATCAGTGAAGAGACTTTTCCACCCTTAAACATATGATGGTTTATTCATACAGGGAAATTTTACCCAATAAGTAAGTTTGGAAGAATCTATTTTTTTTTTCAAATTATTTTGGGAAAAGCACACTCATAGTTCTATTAATATATCATTTTCAGGTTATTTATTAGCAGTGGCTGCTTGTGACCCTAATTACACTAATAGCTGCAGGTGACCCAAAAAGTAACAGAAGAATGGTCATTTCCTGTGGCCCAGTTTGATGAACGCATTATCTTCCTTTAAACCTAAATTTCTGCATTGGGAACAATAACATACCAACACTGTCTAATGGAATCATCCTCAATTGCCATGACCTTTGGTTTAATCGACCTTTTGCTTCCATTGTTAATTACATGTGCATTAAAGTTAGTGTAGAGGAGATGATTAGAAACCTATCAAGCTTGCTTTTTTTTTCTGAAGAAAGGGGGGAAGCTAACAAACAAGCCTGTAAAGAAGTAAGGGGGGTCACACTAGATGACCTTTGAAAGTCCCTTCCAGCCCAGATGATTCTATGATTCTAGAGACATAGAGCATTCAAGAAAGAGATGAAAACTGAAATCTCTACAGCCTGGAACACTGAGGAGATACAAAGTACATAGCGGGTAAGACATTCTTGGAAAAAGCAGAAAATATTTGCTGATATACACAGGGTTTGTATGTGCTTTGTGGGGTTTCTTTCCTTGCATAATCAAGTGTAACATCAATAAAAGATTACAAATTGACAATCCTCTGAAAGTTAATCAGATATACAGTAGTTGCAACAGTGGAAGTAGCTGGGTTCTTGCAAAACACCAACATCTTTTGGTCCTGAACTAGAGGATGTGCTTTCACAAATAAGTCCACAACCTGGAATAGGATGTAGCCTAGATGACAGAATGCCTGTGTCAGAGGCAGGTCTTTGTTCTTTCCCCAGGTCTGGCCTCTTTTGGGGGACAGCTTCTGACGCATCATAATTTGAGCCATTCATTAATTTGGAAGGGCTACTGAAACAAACAAAAAAAAGTATTTTGCCTCACGCTGGTTCTGGCACAAATGGTACCTTCCCTCACTGGGAACTGATCTGGGGAATGGGCACGGCTGAAGTGCATTTTTTTTCAGCTAGATAATTTTTACAGACAGACGATTTTTCAGCTAGATAAGTCCCATGGTTGTGGTTCCCTGTGCAAGTGAATGAGAGTGAACTGGGTGAGAAGAGGGGAAGAACAACCCTACCTGTCATGTTTGATTTAGTCCCTGGCTTGCTGGTTTCATAAGGCAGGAACAGAGCTATCGAAGGCTGCTGTGGACTTAGCAGGCTCTGAGCTGTGACAATGGCATGATGAGACAAAGACTTTGGTGAGAAAGTGTCACGGATCTCTTACTCAGGATGCAGCTGCTGCTCAGTTTCCCTTTCAAGTAAGACAGTGGAGCTCTGTAGCTAAAAGAGAAGAGGCCTTTAGGACACCTTACAACTATTCTTCAGTGCCCATTCAACAAAACAGTCTCAAATGGGACTACAGAATGCTTGAGTTTCAAAGGGACCTCTGGAGATTGCCTTTGAGTTCCTCTGCTGAAAGCAGAGCCACCTACAGCAGGGTACTCAGGCCCACATCCAGTCTGGTTTTGATATCTCCAAGGACAGAAACTCCACAACCTCTCTGGGAAACCTGTGCCAGTGTTCAACCACCCTCATAGTAAAAAAGGTTTTTTATGCTTCAATGTAATCTATGTTTCAATCAGTGCACATTGCTTCTTCTCCTGTCAGTGGATACCACCGAGAAGAGCCTTTTCCAAGCTAAACAACCCCAGCTCTCAGCCTCTCCTTGTACGATCACTGCTGAAATCCCTTAATCGTCTTAGTGACCCTTCCCTGGACCTGTTCAACTTATTATATAGATATACAGGACTATAACATCACAGTGAATAGTCACAGTTGACAAGTACTTTTCAGACACATATGGTTTTCCCAGGTGACAGTCACCTGGTCTAAGTGCATAGTTCAAATATTTGATGTTGTTTAACAGCTTGCAGTGCCCTTCTTACCCTTTAAAATGTATTGTAACCTTCACTGCTTCAGAGTCTACCATATATAGAAGTTAACTACCATATTGCCTTTTCCAGCTTCTCTTCAAACACCGGACATCTAGGAAAAAATGTAGGAAAATCTAAAAAACCACTGCAAATATATCTTCCAAGGTCTTGGTCTCTACGAAGTTCATCTGAGCCTGCAGGATTTAATCAAAGATTCAGTTTTACTTCTGAAAGGAGAGGTACTAAGGGAAAAGACTTTACTTTCTGGTGTCAGCTGCAACGAAAAGATCCTTTAAGGCAGATTTATAGCTAGCAACAATCTTGTTTGAAGAACAACAGGTCATTCTAGGAGTGTATCCCAGGACTGAAGTGAGTTGTAAACTTAAGATGCATTCTACAAAAGGGGACAGACATATAGAAAAAAAAAGAAAATGTCTATCCTTTTTCTCCTTATAAGTCATGCTTGCTTTGATAGATCGTTTTCACAGGGAGAGACCCGGGTTGCTCTATTCTTTGTATGAGACAAACCTCAGAAAGAGCTTACACAAAGACTAAGAAGAGTCATAGAGAAACAAGAGGCTTTGTAAAGATGAATTTCATAAATAAGAGTGTTACAAGAGCTTTTTCTTTGCTCTTAGTGCAAAACTGGGAGGAGGGGTTGTTAGATCAGATAGTTACACTGCCATTCAGAGGGACCTGGATAGGATGGAGAAACGGGCTGAGAGGCATCCTCTAAGTTCCACAAAGATAGTGGCAAGTCATGCACTTTGCAAGGAACAGCCACATGCACCAGCACACATTGGAGGCTGACCAGCTGGAAAGCAGCGTGGCAGTAAAATAGCTTGGTGTCCTGGTGGACACTGAGTTGAAAATGAGTCACCAATGTGCTGTTGTGGCAAAGAGGGGCAACAGTATCCTGGGCTGCTTTAGGAAGAGCATCTGGAGTGCTGGATCCAGTTTTGGTCTTCCCAGTACAAAAGATACTTGCTGAAGTGAGTCCAGCAAAGAGCCACAAAGATGGTTAAGAGATTGGAGCATCTGTCATGTGAGGAGAGGCTGAGAGAGCTGAGACTGTTCAGTCTGGAGAAGACAAGGCTCAAGGAGATCTAATCAATGAGTATAACTACCTGATAGGGAGAAGGAGAGAAGACAGAGTGAAACTCTTCTCATTGGTGCTCAGCAAAAGGACAAGAGACGATGGGCACAACCAGAAATACTGGAAATTCCATTTAAACCCACTTTGAAGATGATCAAATCCTGGCACGGGTTACCCAGAATGGTTGTGGCATCTCCATCCCTACAGCGCATCAAACTCAGACTAGTCCTAGCCCTGAACACCCAGCTGTAGGTGGCCATGTTTTGAGCAGAAGATTTGAACTAGATGATCTCCAGAGGTCCCATCCCACCTCAGTGACTCTGTGATTCTGTGATCCATGAAGTGAGGTAAGCTGTGTACAAGATAGTAGTTATAGTAAGTATGTAGTTATGGTAAGAAATGCTAAACCAAGTGAAAGATAGGATATTGAAATAAATTTGCTTGACTATGACAAGATTCATGGATCAATTTAACATTAAAGAGAATAGAAAGGAAAATCTCAGCAAATGGAGGAAAAGAGGGAAATGTATCAAGGTGGAAACACATAGCAAGACAACGTCAGAGAAATTAAACTCTTATGTAATAAACCTGGGATATAATAAACACTAAATAAAGAGGTCTTGCAGAGGGTGGACAGCAGAAGAATGCATGTTACAAAACCAGAAATATATAACCATCAATGCAAGGTAAGAGTTTAATAATAATGAAGTACTTAATACAGACAGTGCCTGTCTCACATAGGTCTCCAGGCTCTTTCACAAAAACAAAAGCGAAGCATAAACACATGGCTGTGAGGGAAGGGGCTTGGTGCAGAAACAGAGCATTTTGAGAAAGGAAGCTCTACCACAGACCGCTTTTAGCACTGGAAATAATATATAAGCAAAAAGTGAATTGCAATCTAGAAAATGGAGATAAGCAGAAACAGAACCAGAGCTAGCATAAGTGGTGTAAATCAGCTTTGAGTGCTGCTACGAGAGAACATCTGAGCACACCATTTTACATGTAAGAAAGAGTTCAGCTTTGCATTAAGCCAAGGGGAATCACAGATTTGACCTGATAAAATAAGCACAAGTTTCTGCAGCTTTCATCACCTTTCAGTTCAAAACCATATGCGTACATACGATTCCACATTTTGTTGTAACTTCTACATCACTGATATACTAAGCCAGCATATGCTACTTCTTTGGGTTCCCTATAGGGATATTCTAACATCAGATTATGATCTGATTTGAAGTAAACCTCACAACAGTAGGATATAAATTTGAAAGAATTGTAAAATTCACAGTGCACTAAACACAAACATTTAAAATCCAAGTCTAGAGTGAACACCGCTGTTACTGCATGAAAAAAATACCCTACATCAAGAAAATTGTGGTGAAAAAATGACCAGCTTTGAAAAAAAATGTCATTTTAAAAAAGGAAAAGTATTCCAAAGTTATAGACTAAGTGCAACTCAATTGAAACACTTACTTTTACTTACTAAAAGTAAATAAATTCACTACCCCAAGTTCGTCACAATTAAGTGTTCATTTGGAGTGCTTCATGAGAGTAGTTCAACAGTCCTTGAATGACTGAAAAAAAATTTTGATGGCTTAAGAAGTTGGGTTTTTTTTATTTATTGGTTACTGCTTTAAGATGATAATTGGATGAGATCAGTGTTCTCCTAATTGTACGTGCTACACTATGTAGCAGCGCTACTTGTCACTTAGCTTCCTTCTAGTGAGTTACTTTTTGTACTTACAGAAATACTGGCTTCACTCTAGGGGTACAGAATTAGGACATAAAAGAATAAAATGTACATAATCACTCAATGAATCACCAACAATATTAAATGTAGAACCAAATGGAATTTGGGGGATCCATTCTGCCTGTTAAAAATTCTCTCTCCCATGGGAATCAGATTCCTTCATTGTTCCTTTTTTTGTAGCATGAGAATGAAAACATCCCTTAGTGAAAGACTTCAGAGAAAAGAATTTTTCACAAAGTTTATTAACCATAACTCTCTCTGCCTTTCTAAAAAAAAATAATTGCCCATCTGAGGAAGAGTCAAGAAAGTCTAGAGAACTGTCTCCCTCAGCATGCCATTTTCTTAGTATACGGGACAAATACTGGGATTCACATACTTCAGCTTGTTGACATGCTGTGTAGCTATTTAACAGCTAATAGTGGGACCCAGAGAGGAAAATTAAATGGAAACCAAAGAACAATGAGGTGTTTTCTGTAACTCCGTAATAGATACAGATACAAAACACTTCCTACCCTTCATTACAGCCCTTCCTAGATTTGGATACCCAACTCTGCTTATAAATTCCTCTGCCATTCAACCATAAACTGACACTTAATAAGGGGAGACAAATCTCATACAGCTCTGCAGAGTCATCCTATTGTGCTGCACCAGACCTGGGAACATCTAAATAACAGATATGCTAACACAGCTGGAAGTCTGAAAAAAAAAGGACTCCTTTTCTTTCTTTTCTTTCGTTTAATCAGGCAGCAACTATGAGGGAGAAAATACTAAAAATAAGGAAAGGAGGAGATAAAGGCTTTATCCCCTCATTATCTCTACAATCAAGAAAAAAAAAGGGTCTGTTAAAAACAGAAAAGATTTTCAACTGAGCCTGCATCCTTTGCGCTGATTCATCCTTCAGGCTCCATTCATGAAAGCTGAACTGTAGCCATACAAGTCTTCTACAACTTTTGTTTATTCAAGGGGACCTAGAGCTTAAAAAGCAAGTGGAGCAGGCAGAGAACAGGTGAAATAGATTATGTGGGGTGAACTCTTTTTCTTACTTGTGTTTTTTTTTCCTACCAGATATATAGATGTAAAGTCTATTTGTGTAAAGGTTCATGCAAATAGAGAAAAAGATATTACCTTCAGCAAAGAGTTTTCAACTCAAAATAAAAATGAAGATTTATAAGAAGGTATCAGGAGACAATGAGGCAACAGTGATCACAGCACACTAGTAATCTAACTGTTGTCATATTTTCTGCAGGCATTATGGAAGAAGTGTAAAAGGAAAAAGGATAATAAAATGGCCTTGCAGCAGAGAGCTCCTAATAAATGTGAGGAACTGTACAGGAAGAATCACAAAGTGTTAATTTTTTTAAAAAAATTATTTTAATTTTAACAAATAGGCAAAGTAGAGCCTGACCTGAGACAGGAACTGATGTCTTTGTAACAAACAACTTCATTACCACATATTGAATTCAGTGGGGAGCCATATGTGGAATGTCAGTTGGAGATGTGACAGTGCTGCCCCCTCCCAGAGCGGGCAGTTGTCACCTGCTCTCTCCTGCATGAATGCTCCTGCTGAATCCCCGTTGATGCAGAAGAAAGTAGACTGGGAGCAAATCAAACTCTTTGAAATGAAGCTGTTCCCTTCCTCCCCCATCCTAAGGCACCCCTGACATCCTCCAAATTTTGTGTAAAGCTAATTGTCCCTTCTCTCCAGAGACTCCATCAAACAATGCTGCTATTGTCTCAGACTTCCAATATGTTTACGCCAGGACTCGGCAAGGCAAGTGAAGAACCTTTCCTCAATATACTGTGAAGAAACTAAATAATCTTTTATCCCTTTCCTACTTATATTTTGTGTCATTTAACACAAAAGTTGCACACTTCTTCTGTGGACCTTCAGTACTGACCACTAAGTCTGTTTGAAAAATCATCAAGCCAACAGACAAGTGACCTGCAAACTACTGCTTGCACAGTTGCTAATCAATTTGCCTTTGTGCAAAAAACTCTACCTAACCAAGAGGGGTCTAGCAGCAGAACAACTCTCCTGTCCTCTTGGAACCTCAGACAAAACCACAACAGAGCACGAAGTAAATGGGACTTGGGACAACCATTTGCTATGTGTATGAAAGACACCACAGTACTCTGAGGCAAACTTTCATGTAGTAAAGTACCATCATTCTGCTGACTTCTGGACTAATTAATCTATCAAAGGTGACCTACATTACAGATTATGTCCTGACCTTTGAAGTATCATGGCAGCTGTGCTACTTTTAGACAATTTGAAGCTCTGGTTGAAGCATGGAAGGGCTGGAGAAAAATCTTTCTCTGTCAAAGACATACAGAGATACAGCAAGCTTCTGGATAAGAAGATTATCTGGAGAAGGAAATGCCACCAACTCTTCTCTTTTGAAGACTTCTTTCCATTGTTTGTGACACTGATCAATGCTAACTTTAATTATCTTAAAGACATAAGAAAGAATTGTTAAAGGTTTTTTTCGGTCTGCTGTTGCTGGATAACTGCTTCACCTATCAGTAAAATACTTTACAAAGTAAGGATCTGCACAAGCTCATCAGCCAAGCTCCCAGGTGGATAAGAAGTGAAAAAACTTCCTTGGCCTTGTACAGTTTTAGGTTATGTAGTGTTTTTCTTGTCAGACTCGGAAGCGTATATGCTCTGCCAGGGTCTGAAGAAAGGAAGGAAAAATATGAAAAAAAGAAAAATACAGGTATGATGAACAGATGGAAATAAATAGGATAAACTTGTTCTCACTGCTCAGCTTAAAGATCTGTCAGGATACTAAATAAATAAACTTTGTGTGACTTTGTGTGCCTAGAACTTGCTACATTGATGCCAGTTCTTCTGTAATTCACTTACTAAGGGTCTAATTCAGCAGAAATAGGGTGCAGAGCTACATAAAGTCAAGCTTTTTCAGTGTTGTCACTGAAGTGAATCATCAGCTTAGTTGGCCTGACTTCATTCATTCCTGAGACATGGTTGTGAGTAGAGACTTTGTTAGAATATCTTTGTCCTGTGTAACACTAATCTCCAAAGTCAAAACTCACCTTGCACAGCTGCTGAAGCTATTTTTGTATGTCCAAAGTTAATCCAGCTCTCAGCTACAGTAATGATATCCCTTTAACTTGGCTTGGAAGCTTTACTCTGTTCTTTTAAAACTAGCATGCATTTAATTCCACATCTTAGATATCTGGGAGGCCACTGTCTGATGAGGTGCTATCATTCTTTCTCAAAGTTATTTGCCTTTAACTAAGGCAAAGATTTTGTTTTATTTTATTTTATTTTATTTTATTTTATTTTATGTTATTTTATTTTATTTTTAATAAGGCCAACTTGAATTTTCATTAGTGCTTAAGCTCTAATTAATGAACATTAATTAACTATGATGATTATATTATATACTGGACACATACATTTCTCATTAATCATGCTGAAAAAGAAAACGTTTGAGTCATGTGACAAATATATAAATAGTGTTTGCACTATAATTTGTAATTGTATTAATTAATACACGTTAAAACAGACCAACAGTTTATGAAACAGCCAGTGAGAAGTCAATGGGCAATGCAAATTATGGCCTGTCAGTAACCAATAATTAACTCTGTAATTAACTAAGTAATTAACTCTGTTGGAGAACAGAAAATAAGACTGATTTTACTAACTTAAACATAAAGCCCAATATCCTAATCTCAAGCAGTGATCAGCATGATTAACTAAAACATGCAAAGCATATAGAGATACCTGGTATATTCTCCTGATCTTGTCCACTGGCATTTTAGAGCTAGAGTTGTATCCATGACTTTGTGTTTATAGTGTTGGGTGAGGTGGCAAAACTGTCCACTCTATTCAGTGGTACAATGACATTCTCTTTTTGTTCTTTCTTCTCCATTGATGTACCCAGGAAAATGGATTGTTCTCCCATGCAAATACCACAGGGCATCGTTGCTGCCAGCCCTTGGAAAAGATGGTGCCTATGTGGAGACCATGCCTTGTGGGAGGTTTGGCATTCCTTCTACTCGACCTAGCATTGGTGTTTTGTTAGGAGCCATCATCAGCTCTTCACAAGAAAATGAACTCACATTTTATCCACGAAGGAATGGGGTCACTGGTCAATTAATTAACAAAGTAGTAGTTTTCTGGGGCTGAAAAACCAGCTGGTGTTGGCTCTTGTTTCTAAACATAGTTGTTCCTATCTATGTCCTGTTGGAAATGGTCCCTAGCCTTGGCCAGTTCCTGAGCTACTATTGGGAATTGCTTGGGAGAGGTGTGCATGGGCAAAAGTCTTTCAAGGACTCTCTTCAACAATTTAGCAATACAAATACTTCCATTCCAGTGCCTGGCAGCAGTCCCAGGCACTGATTTACTCACACAGAGAGAAGCTCAGGAGTGGGTAAGATCAGCGCCACGCTGTGCATGCTTGAGTGGGTGCAGGTCCTCTCAAATCTGTGAGTTGCTTCATGTGTATTAGCTCTGTATTTGGAGCAGGAGAAAAAGGTTCAGAAATTAGATGAGCCCAGCTGTTTTCTTCTACAGTATACCTAGAATACCCAGGAGACATAACAGCATAAGAGAGCAATGCTTGGGATTTATGTAAAATGCATGTTTAAAGAAGGAGATGATTCATGACAATAAGGAATTAAGTATTTATAAGGTAATCCAGGAATCAAGATCAGGTGACTGCAGAGGAGAGGGGAGGATTTTCTCTGATTTAAGATTAGGAATAATCAGGATTAGATACAGACAATAAATGGTTGGAGGGCACAAGTTCTGCTGTTAGAATACCCAGAAATCAGATTTTGCTTTACAACACGTAAAAGAATTTTTAACATACATCGTCATATACAAATCTGGCCTTGCATGGGGGTAGATATTTCCCTAATGCTCTATTTAAGTATTTATATAAGGACATATTTTCTATGTAAAAAGATCAATATTAGTTCCTTTATATCTGGATTCTGATTCTCTTACAAGGAAGAATATTCCGCTTCAGTATCTGATGCCCTTGCTATAAACAGAAAACTATTAAAAAACTATTATTCAACCTCTGTTCCAGTTTTAATGAGGGAACTTTTTAAAGGATAGAGATAAAAAAATAATACATTTCTCTTGTACAGATATGGCTGCAGGTACCTTTGTAGATGACTATGTTTAGTTGATAATTTTTGTTGCTTGATTAATTATTTAGGTATTGTATGTTTCAGATTAAAAAAAGCTGTTGTCTGCTTTTATGAGTGGGCTGAAATTAGGTCATTGCAAGAACAGAAAACATCCCACTAGTCTGTCATAGGTCTGTCATAGTCTATATTTTTATGTGTAGGTAATACAGTATATTGTTAATGTGAGATCTGGCATGTATTATTCTAGCACAGCCCAATTTCAGTCGTGTCAGCTGTGAAACTTGCCAAGGGAAGTAGAAGCCAAGCACAGTCTGTGGGTATTGGGCTGCCTTAGCATTTTTTATGTCACAGCTCAGAAGGCTCTTTACCTCATGCCCTAAATCTCCTTGCATATGCACATGAAAGTTTCAAAATTCAAGGTCAAAACTGTCCTCTGGGTAAGATCCACAGAGCAGGGTCCTAGTGCTCCTTGCAGCCCTGCAACATAGTAAGGACGTGTGGCCTGAGCACAGGGCTCTGCTGGTAATGTTTTCTTCATGGGAAACTCATTCCAGTCCCTGGAAGACAGTGGTAGGCAATAAATTAAACTCCTTTGTAGTACTTATCTCCCCATAGCCGCCTTCTGCTGCTGTTTCCTGTGCATTCCTGTCTTCTTGTCCCAGGTGGCCATTCACATCACCGGGGTAGTGTGCCCTTGCTCTTTGCTGTTAGGTGCCCTCTCCGACATCCCATGCATATTACAGGCAGCAGCTTGCTGGAGAGTGTCACTTTTCCTCGCTGCAGGAACTCAAGTTACAAATAACCAACGTATGAGAAAACTTTGCCAAACGGTCTGTTGCTGTGTGACACTTCTTGGCTATGGGCTACGTCTTCTAGCACTTTACCATAGCTGCTTATATCATAGCTTCATTTGCCATGGTTTAATACATTGTATTCAGAAGAACTGACCTATAAATAGCGAGGAGTTTTCCCAAAATATATGAAGTAGGCCATTCATCTCACTGATTTCGCTTAGGTGGCCCCAAAGAGCCCAAAGAGGGAAATGAGTAACAGCCTAAAATAATAGCTCATATTGATGTAAAGCATTCTGCTTCTTGTCCTCCACAGCCCTTCCTCTCTTCCCAGGACCCTACCCCTGCCTTGCTCTGAGGAAGTTAATAAGATGATGACATAAACAAGGGTGACAAGACTGGGTATTTTTCCCAACCATAAATATATTTTAGATTATTAACTCTTCATTTACAAAGTTGCTTCCACTCATAAAGTTGAATCCTTTGGCAACAGACACAACCCAATGACAAAACTCTCCAAATAACAATAGAATAAGAAAGAAAAAAATATTATAATCAGAAATAAAAATAAAGTTACTGTTTAATTTCATTATGACTTGTGTTCCAGTGCTCAAGGTTTGTCAGGTGTTTAGCGAGTAACAGAATGAATGACCTTTCCTCTCAAATCTAGATGTGTTAAATCATTCCTTAAAACTGACACTTGCTCAACCTCCTCCTGTCGCATGTTCCCAAGCCATGGTACCAAACAACTATCTACCTCCAGGACAAATTCTCTAGTTAACCTGCATTTGTTTTCTGGCTCTGAGGTCCCATAGGCCAGGTCAGCTGAAAGGCCAACTGACCAGCTCTATCTGGCAAGGAGGACAAGGGAGGCCACAAGGTTGAGGAGCAACCAACAGTACGTACTGGAAAACAGAGACCCCAGCTACAGTTTTGCCCCTCAGAAGGTACCTTCTTGCATGATCAAGTGCTTCAAGGAGGGAGAGAGCCACAGGAATCTTATCACATGTCCAAATTCAGGGAGAAAAAAGTTGGCAACAAAGATGTTGAGAGGCCTGAAAATGTCAAAATCCAAATATGGGTTTTATGTAGAACAGGAGGACATAAAAAAAGAAAACTGTAAAAACAGCTTTTATGGGTTTTTTTTTTTTTATTTTTGGAAACTGAAACCAGGAAAACACCAATCCTTCCATGGCCTTGCTATGAGCTGTTAAAACGAAATCTTGTCTTAAAGTACACAACATCCCCATTTGCCTGGCTAGCTCTTTAGACACACTACTAAGCCACATCCTGCTTTCTGGGAAACACTCTAGTGCAAGGAGGAAAAGGAGACTGCAACAGAAAACTGATAAATCTGCATGTCTCTCTGCGCTGGGGTTGGTTTGTCTTCTGCCTGTAAGTGGCCAAAGTGATACTGGAAGCTGATGCAGAGGAGAAAGATGAAGGTAGTGGCTGTGGGTGGGCATGTCTTTAAGATCAAAATGAAGTGGCAGACTAGGAAGATAAGGAATGTGATGGGTAAGCTTAGGAATGCAGGGCAGGAAATGGATTGTGAATTAGTGTCTTGCCATGGGCGGAAGGTACACATCATCTATCATCGTCTATCATCGTCACTGTCAATGGTTGAGACTGATGTTGAAAGAAACATCGATCTATAAATTTGTCTTAAAATGCTAAAACTAGAAAATCACATACTGAGAACAGGTGAACAAGCGAATAACGTTTAAGAAGCTGATTAAGCATCAGGCAAGGAAAGAAAACTCTTTAATGGAATACAGTAACTCTATTAGCCGTCTTCAATGAAACTTGAGCTCAGGTTATACTGACTAATGCAAAGACACCCACGAAACCAAGTGCTCTAGGAGCTTCTAGTGTAAGAGCTGAGGAGCTTCACTAATCAATTTTGCTACAAGAACATGATCTTTAAATAGCAAATTATAATAGACTGTTTAGAAACATTGAACAATATACATACAATTAACTGACTGACCTGAAATTTTTATTTTTGTATGTTGGAAGCATCGGACATTCTGCAGAAAGTAACTATGTCAGATATATGTTTAGATAAATTCTGGTATTTCTTTGTCTTGCTGACATTTTGTATTTCTCCAGCGGTACTCATTACAAAATAATTGATGAGTTCTAAATCAATGCATGTTAACTCCTGAGTCTATGATTCTATATCCTTTGTGACTGCAGTAGTGGTCAATATGTCTACGTGCTTTTCAGAGAAGAAAGCTCACAGGAAGGAATGGATTTTGTACCAAAACCCAGACAGATTCCAGACAAATTACAAGACAGAAGTTGAGAGAAACAAGGAACAGCAGCTTTTAATCCTTTACCCTTTTACTTTTAGTATTCGCAAAAGATTACTGTAAATAAAGGATACTGTTATAATAAGTGATGTATCAGGAAAAGCTTTAATATCCCAAATTATTTTCCCTTGTAAATTTTGAAACATCCTACCATATCACGTTCCTTTCACAAAACACAGAACAGATCTTAGCAGAACACAAGTCATCTTTCCTTAAGGCACACAACCTACTTTTGCAGAAACACTTACCCCAGAGAGCAGGTGACTTTCAGCCGTGGGATGCAGATTCACACTTGTGGAGGTTCCACACCAGTCCGTTTCCCTCCTTGTCCTGGATGAGTGCATTTTGGCTGCCTCTGCTTTGGGAGTAGTATTAGGTAGTTGTGGGGTGGTGTCTCTGCTCACTGTTGGCTTCTTACCACTCAAAACCCCAGAGCCAAACCCCACAGCATCTTTTATCTGCATACTAGCATGCCTGCTCTCTTCATAAAGCACAAGTAAATGCCCCAAGGGAGACCGGCAAACATCAAGCAGGGCGTTATGAAACCTGAATATGCAGCTGGTGAATTAAATTTTAAGGCCGAAGTAACTTTAGTAAAAGTGCTTTCACTTAATACCTGCATGACAGGAGCCGGTCAGCTTCTGTTAGGTGGTTTGTAAGGCTGAAGGTGTGAGGTGCAGGGGAGGACAACAGCTAGTGTGAGAACCCTGTAAGATGGGAGCTTAGAGCCTGCCTGACAGCAATGAGCTGAGATCCAGTCAAGGAACTAAAGGTCCAGGGGTAATTTCCCAATAAATGTTGTCATGCCTCGGGGTATTTTGGTTACAAGTTGCTGTGTAAGGGTTTCTAATTGTGTTCTGGGCAACCTGTCTGTGATTGCTGAGGGAGCAAACGATGCAGCTTGTCATTGCATCTCACAAGGAAGGAACCAAAAGCAAATCTGGGTCAAAGCATCTTTCGGTGTTTTGTCTGTTTTTTCAGAGTGTGGTTAAGACCCTTTTGGGAAATTTGACTGCTGTGGCAAGGTCTCTGTGCAGATCCTGGGTACCACTTCAACTTTTTAAGCACAATTGAAAGACTGTATGGACTGCAGAAAGAAAGGGCTGAGGAGAGACACAGAACTTGTCAGGAGTTTTGCTGCAGAACAGAGCAGAGCAAAGCAGTACAGGGTGGACAAGGAGCAGAAACAACAAGAGGAGGTTGTGACTGATGGCAGTATCTAACGGTAAACATGGCTAGTGTGAGCAACCAGTACCAAACACAAGAACATTGCTAGTGGGAGTAGCTAGAGGCAAACAGAGCATCCCCTCGAAAAAAGCAATGGAGAGCACAACTCCTTTTTCAGCTTTCAAACGGCCAACTATGGGGGATGAGATTGCAAAGTATTCCAGGAACAACGATCAATATCTGTCACTTGGATGTCTCCAAACTTGGATTGGAAATGGAAATTGGACTTCCTTATTATCTTACAAGCATTTGGAACTGTAGGATGGGAGCATGGTCAAGCATATTAGAAAAACAAAACCAGCTTTACAGGAAAAAGCCCACAGTCCATCTTGTCTGATACCCCAGCTCTGACAGCAGATGCTTAGAGAAAGAGTGTAAAAAAATGGGCAAGTGGGGAATGACAAATTCCTGCCGTGGCCTTCCTGTGAGTCTCAAGCAGAAAGGTTAAATCTTTGTGGGCTTTTTTAGTAGAAACAAATGTGCATAGGGACTATATTTGGAGCTGATAATTCGTTTTTCTGAATATGTTTATGACTAGAAATATCGTTCTTGGATTACCTTCTCCCCAGAAGTTTTAACACAATAAATAATTTTTCCCTAACAGGTTAGTTAGCAGGAAGGAGCCAATCAGAATAATCTACTGTAATTCATTAAGGCTGACATCTTGTGGTTGCTTTTTGTATACCGCCTTCTGCTCGAGTTTCTTAGAAAAGACTGAATTTCTCCCTTGGCTTAAATAGCTATTGTACATCTTCTCTATGTCACCGATCGGGTCTTAGTTACAGGACTCTAAAAATTATTTCTAAAAATTATTCACCGACCCCAGCAGGGAGATGAGAAAAGAAGCGTCATGATTTGGGACAGACTAGCCACTGAAATGGATGATATCAAAAAGTACTTTTACTTCAGAGCTTGGTGGTTTTGAATTGCTCATGTACAAACAGTCTTACCACTGCGATCACAGCCCCCTTTAACATGTCTCTGCTCACATGCTGATATTTGTCAGCTTAAATATTTTTAAAATGGCTAGTAATCCTACCCTACAACTCTAAACAAACGTAAAGGCATTGGCTAGAGCAACAAGGGAGCAGTCTGTCTTTTGTGGTGGGTTAAAAGCTACCAGTGCCCAGCAGAATGTGTGCAGCGAGCCTGCCTTTTGCATATATGTTGTCAAGACGGTTACTGGGAGCACTGCTGTGGTCCCCAAGGTTTCATCACATATTTTATTGTGGTGCAAGTGTAAAAGACACACTGCCAATGTCTGCAAAATAGGATCCCTTTCAGAACATGAAATACTGTTATCACCAGTCCAAACAGTGTAGCAATTGCTGCATTATTTTTTTTTAATCTCAGGGATTATGTTATAATATGAGGCTCCATTCTTCTGAATATAAAGGGTAGATCAAGCCAGTATTTTCTTGTGTGTAGATAATTAATTCATTTATTTATTTGCTTGAGAAAAGAAGGAGGTTGTCTTCCTTTGAACTTTTCTGAGTGACAGCATGTCTGTCAACATTGACGACCACCAACTAAAATTAGCCCAGTTTTAATAGACTTCCAAAAAGGAAATCAGTTGTTCAGGAACAAATGAATAGATTTCGGTTGTCCTTCAAAATAGAATAAATTCTAGAATGACAGGAAATAGTGCCACCCAGAATGCAATTTTTACAGAGTTAATGAGGACATGAAACAGGGGTAGTTAATGGCAATCTCAGTAAACTCTAAATTTGCAGCAAATGCAACAAAATAATTATTTCCACTGTTCATTTAATATGCTCAGGTTGTTCAGGATGTAATGCAGTATTTCAGCATTGTTCACCTTGCAGGTTTCCTTATTGTGACCTCTGCTTGAGTATAGAGATAATGAATGACAGGACTTTAAGTCATGGTTACTATTGCAGTATATGAAATATGCATGTTCTAGAAACATGGGAGAATACAAAGAAATTGCCATAGTTATCCAGAGGAAAAATGCCTCACATCTGTAGGGAGCTGCTGCTGCACAGAATAAAGTTGCAAGCACAATTAACCAAAGAAGTGGTAGAGAAAACATGACAACCAGCAAGAATCTCCTAAGAATGGCATCACCAAAGTTAGACAGACAATGACAGAATGATTATTGACTTCTTTCTGCCCAAGCAGATGTTTAAATAGTCGGCTCTTCACTGATTGAACCTAGGCTAATACCAAGAGGAGCATAACGATTAGCACAAAGGCTTGTGTCTATGTCTGTCTTACCCTGTGGTATTTTCTAGTCGAAAGTGCTTTGTGCAGAAGATGGGTTTTACTAAAAGAAAAGTGACGCTGTTTTTTAAATAGGAGGCATAGTTGTAAGCTTTTCAAGCTCCAGTCAAAATATTGCAAAGATAAGGGCTATGACATTCTGAAAATAGTTCGGAGCATCTTCATGCTAATCGTTAAGCACAGTGGATTTGTTTTGAGGACAGAAAAACTTCCTTTCAAAAAATGAATATACCAGAACTGTAGCAAAAATATAGCAGAACTGACAGAGTTGCTTCAGACAAGGAGCATGGACATATTAGATAAAGAGAGTTTAAAAATATATCTTCAAGCCTGAATGCTTTGTTATTGAGAAATTTCAGCGACTCAGCCTTAAGGAAATGTAGGTAGGTGTCAAGTAGCACTAACTGCTCCACTAAGAATAGAAATGGATGCTGCACAAACTGTAATTGATGGTCCTTTAGTTTAGGAATGTTGTTGAGAGTCAGTGTACATCATGTAAGTCATAAAATTAAGCAATGATGTTTTTAACCTTATGTTGGGTTCTCATTCGAATTAAAACAAATAAAAAAAAAAAAGATCTGATTATGTAGCACTGTCATAAGTCTCAGAAAGAGAAACCAGGATTTAGTATAGTTCATATAGTAAAGTAGGAAAGAAATAGAAGAAAAGAATTCAACAGTTCAACAATGCAGATAAAACCAGAAAAAGTGATGGGGAGTTTCACTGATGTCTTGACCCACAGCTGCGTACCTGTCAGCTGGCAGAATCAAAGCAACTGCGGTGCTTTCAGAGCCTTCTGAATGAACGTTCCCCCGTGATGAAATGCCTTCATAATAAAATGAAGAGAAATCCAGTCCAAGTATACAAAATTTGTACTTTCCTAGAACATTGTTTTCAGTATTACGTAGGGAACTGATTGTCATTAAAAAAAGATTTTAAAATGGTTTTAAGAAATCCCATTAAGTTATTATAAAACCAGCATTTTTTACATAGGATAATATTCCTCAAAAATAAGACAAGATATAGAAATAATGTATCTTATTTTGTGACAACAACAATAATGATAATAATAATAATAATTATTATTATTATTACAGCCTCTATTAGTATTGCTTTGGCACCTATAGCACAAATAGTGAGGCTCAGAACTCAAATTTGAACACAACCAAGTTCACATTTCATTTGGCAGTAGAAATAAATGTGGACATAATCCATACTATTATTGTAGTCTTATAAATCCCATTGACAACAAAGTGAGGTTGCATTGATTGTTTTTAAGATGTATATGCAAATGAAACAATTGATTTCCAATTCGGATAACAGATAAAAGAGAAATGGCTTAATGCTGCATTTTCTTCCCCTCAATACTATTGATAGCAAGGCTATCAATAGATAGATTTCAGAATCTGAAAAGCATCTAGAAAAACAAGGATTCATGTATATTATATGTATAAAGCCCATCCATCCAGTGATATACAGCTAATATATCCTGAAAAGATCACTGTAAGTCTCACTGCGGTAGCATTTTACATGGTCAGATGTACTAAAACACAACTGTATGAATTAGTGTGTAGGACAGATGCAGATGCGTTAGTAGTGGAATGCACAGAGGTACGTATAGATCCTTCACCAGTGTTTTCACTGGGATTACACAGGGTTCTCTCTCTGGATTGGCTTGATCCAATTTCCTCAGTTCCCTAAGAGCATCTATCCAGCAATAAAAGAAGTCCTCTCAAGAGCAGAGGGAAAGCAGAATGGACTGTGAACGTCTTGTGTTCTTTCATGGTGACAGAGGAAAGAGGAAGGTAGCTGAAGTAAGTGTCTGTGAATTAAGTTGATCTCTGCTATAATTTTGCAAAGGTTTTCTGTTACATAGCCTCATCTTCAGTGCAAGCAAGTTCCTGCTCAGAAGTTGTAAGCAGTTTCCACCCTCAGTCTGATGATGTGTCTAGAAGAAGCCAGGTCAGCCCACAAGGAACACAGGGCTGTTGGGAAAAATGGCTCCAAGCCCACACTCCAAAGATGTGCTGACTCCTAACACTGCAATGCAGCAGCGAAGAAAATCTCTGCTGGCAGAGCAGCTTCCAGGAAAGACTCAAGTTGCACTCAAGAGTCCACTGCTAGGAAAGGGAATCGAGGCTAATGGAACTGCAGGAGGAAGCACATCAGATCATGCCTGCCTACTTGGAGTATCCCATAAAAATATCATATTCTGTTACATTTTTAGTTTGTACCTGGATGAAACATAAGCTAACATGCTGCCTGCTCTTTCAGTGTGAGTGGCAAACAAACAAACAAAGATACTCTTTTACCTGTTTGTAAATATTTAATGATATTTTTCCTTTCTGAAAAGACTGGATCTGAAGTCCTGTCTCATAGTTTGCCAGTAACTGAATAGAGTTGCTAAAGTGAATCTGAACTGAATCTAAACCAAATTTTTTTTGGTAAAAGGAGACAACAGAATATAGCTGAAATGCGCATTCCCACACATTGAGTTTGTTCCTATATTTTGGCGTCCAGTGATGCCGAAAAGGTCCAGTTTAGGACTAGATGCTTGGGCTCAGCACTGTCCAGAGAAGACTTTTTGTGAATAACTAGCAATCAAATGATAGACAAGCTGCAACCAAAAATGAGATCCAAAGTTCACTGAAATCTTTATGCCACAAATTTCTCCGGGGATTTAAAACCAGAAATATCTATATCAATTTCTCTCTTTCTTCTATGCTGTAGGCCAACTAGCTTAAAGATCTTCTGATTTTGTATGTCTGTATGAAGAACTTACAGAGGAAGAACAGAGTGAAAGAATTGAAGGTTTTTTATTTTTACTTAGTACTGCATTCCCTTTCTGACAACAATCTGCATTCCTCCACATTCTGAAAACAAAATACTTTTTCTCTCTTCAGAAGACTTTGCTCATAGCAAAATAAATGCCATGAGCCCCATAGTTTTAATTTTTTTGATGGTATTACCTTTCTGAAAAGAAACACAGTTTATCTCTGGTCTCCCCTGAGAATGCCCATGGCAATGGACTTCCTGTAAAATCCAGGGACAGCGTTTCTCTCGCAGGGCTGATAATTGATTTGATTCCTTTCACTGTGAAAGACAAATTTGACCAACTGTTCTTAGGCAGTTAAACATGACATCTTTAGATGTGTGAGTGCAGTGGATAGATATATGAGTGTCTGTTTATCTCAGTATTGAAGAGAATTCTGCTGACTGCATTCAATCAGCAAATGACTTAAAAGCTAGGAGCAGCAAGTTGGGAATCTTGGTCTTTCCTTGGGATGGCATTTTTACCTTGACGCCAAGGAAGTTAATAAAATTTGGACATATAATTGATGATACCTGTCATGGTGTAATTAATTTTAGACAATTTTACTACTTTCAGCTAATTTTAGTAACTTAAAAGTTTTCAGTGTGAGACCTAGTCCTACTACAGGTATCTTACAGACACCTCATAAGGTGTTTCATCCCTGTGTAAAACCAACTTCTAAACTAGACAGAATTAATTACCACCTAATTCTCCATGGCAGTCAATATAGACATGGACAGCAGGAATACCACTGGAAACACTCTTCAAGTAGGAATTTCCAGTACATAATACCAGTTCACAGGCTTGAGCTAAGGTTTTGTGGATGATGAAGTCTACTGTAATGTAGTCTACTAAACAGAAAGATCGTAGCCATTTATGCAGCCCACAAACCAGCTTGGTGTATCTGGAGTTTAAGACAACCTCTGGAAGTGATACTGAAATTTGTGACCACTGAAAAATGAGATCACATTACTACTACTTGGTTTGCTTTTGGGCCTCCACTGGATTTTCCTTCCTTGAATTTTTATGCAGTCATCAACCAAAGATGTTAGACTTTAGGAGATGCTTTTTCTTGTAGACATCTTCCTGCTACACTGGAAAGAATAAGGCTTTGAAGATGCAAATGCTCATCACCCCGCCCTGTCTCTTTGGGAATGTCCTAGCAAGTAGCATGCTGCTTATGATGGTGTTTGTTTCCTTGTTGACTTTTATGTGTCTACAGTTGTTGTTCTGGCACTTTTTCTGGGATTTAATTTACATGGACTTGCTGACAAATCCCCAGGTTTTCCTCCTTCACACTGGCAGGTACCATACCTGCTCTTTTCAAACACCACCTGTCCTCCATGAGTCCACTTCAGCTAGGTCTTGACAAATCCTAGGAGGGAGTTCATGAGGTGCAGTTGACTTGAGAGCACCTAACTGATTTTTCCTTAGCCTGTTCTCAGAGTATAACAATCTCTCCTTGGATTCAAGTGCTTTATCTGCTTTGTTGCACTTGGGAGTGACAATTGAATGAAAAAAAGATGACAAATAATTTATGAACACTTGTTCTTTGCTTCTCATGTCTTACTCTTATGTATTATTGCTGTTATTAAATGTTACTTATATGCTTTTAGGCTACAGCTCCTAAATTTTCCTTTTCCTGCAATTCTTCTGAAGTGCAAGCAAAGTAATTCACACTATACGTCATTGCTACATGCTCCTTTCTTTGTTTTCAGTAATGCTTCAGATTTAAAGCTCCAAAAGTTCAGCTGGTGAGAGTCAAATTTCTCCCAGCCTGGGACTTCTCTGATCCTCACTGCAGCCTGGCTGCAATTTCAGGTGCCCCATCCTCCTCTGGGGCATTTGCCAGGTGCCATCATCTCCTGTAACTCTGAGGAAATGAAGGCCCTGAGGCCACACCAGCACTACAGGGTCACTCTGTAGAGGTAGTTTCAAAAGGCACTAATTTTTTTTAATTATTTTTTCAAAACCCATAAGAAGCAGACATTTAAATATCTGCATTCCACAGGTTTTGAAAATTTATCTCCCCCAACCCTTTTCCTTTGTCCCAGGGAGACCTTAGAGCAGCCTGTAGTGATAGGACAATGGATAATGGCTTCAAACTGGAAGAGGGGCAGATTTAGATTAGATCATAGGAAGAAATTCTTTCTTGTGAGGGTGCTGAGACACTGGAACAGGTTGCCCAGAGAAGTTGTGGGTGCCCCATCCCTGGAAGTGTTCCAAGGCCAGGCTGGATGGAGCTTTGAGCAACCTGGTCTAGTGGGAGCTGACCCTGCACATGGCGGGGGAGTGGGGAGCTGGGGGGGGTTGGAACTGTTGGAACTGTACGAGATTTAATGTCTCTTCCAACCCAAACCATTTCACAATCCCATGACTAAAATAAACCGGACGATGGTCCGGCGCTTCCCCACAGGCCCTGCCCCAGCCCCGCCCGCCGCGCATGCGCGCAGCCGACCCAGCCTCTGAGCATGTGCGGCGGGTCGGGGCCCGGTGGCGGCCTGGCCAGCCAGCGCGTCGCGCCATGGGCTGAGGGGACAGGCGGCAAAGCGGCGGGGGGGGTGGCAGCGGCTCCAGGTTGGGCGCCCCGAGGATGGAGAGAGCCATGGAGCAGCTCAACCGGCTGACGAGGTCCCTGCGCCGCGCCCGCACCGTGGAGCTGCCGGACGGTAGGAGAAGAGGCGGCGGGGCGGCGGCGGTGGCCTGCCCCGGCGTCGCGGCGGCCTCCCCGGCCCGGTGGGCATGAGCTGAGCTAAGCTGAGCTGGGGTCCGCTCGGCAAGACGACTCGGGAAAATGGAAGGCGGCTCCTTTCTTCCGCCTCCGATGGGCTTTTTGGCTTTTAGTGGCGATAACAACAGCAGCGACGACGTCCCCGTCCTCTCCCTTTCGTCGGTGTCTCCCAGGCTGAGGACGGCGGTGCCTGTCACAGGGCGCGGGGTGGCCCTGCCCGCTGCTGCCATTCTCGGGGCGGTCTGGGGTGCTGGGCCCTCGCTTTGTCTGCTTTTAAGTCCTTTCCTTAGATGCCTTGTCGGTGACACACTAGTGATGACAAATCTTTGTGGTTTTGTTTTGTTTTGGTTTTTTTACTAGTACTGAATTTTGTTTGAAGAGATGTTGTAAGTCGCTGTCATCTTTCACAGCCTTTTTTTTTTCTGCCTCTAAACTGCTTCTGATGGGTGCTAGCCACCTGATATCGGGATGGACTTGAAAATACAATCTCGGGCTCTCATGGCAAGTAGTTTAGTGTTCTAGCCATGTCCAGCCTTTGGGGAGACTACCCCTGCAAAAGCTTTTCAATATGCAAAAGTTTCTGCTCCTGTGAGTT
The DNA here is from genome assembly GCA_013400055.1 of Nycticryphes semicollaris. NCBI lineage: Eukaryota > Metazoa > Chordata > Aves > Charadriiformes > Rostratulidae > Nycticryphes > Nycticryphes semicollaris. The sequence continues at coordinate 174,439 of VXBJ01004704.1, forward strand.
ACATGCTGTCATTATACTTTCTTCAGGGTTTATTTTTATAGACGAGTCTTTGGTGGTCTGTCTGCCAGCTTTCATCTCCGGTGGTGGAGGAAAGGGAGTATTCTGTTTTCTCTGTGCACTCCTTGGTTGGACTTCCTGGCTGCTGTACTTCCCCCTAGCTTGAGCTGCTACACCCTTTCCTTATTGTCACCCATCAACAATTTCAGTCTCTTCCAGTGCAGTTAGTTGTAAATTGCACAGAACAACAGACAAGTTTCAGATGGATTTTTCTCCTTTTTGTGAGCTCTTGAATGGCAGCAGCGAAAGCTGATGTAATACTGTTAATGTAAGCTTAAACTTACAAAAATAATGTAGTAGCACCAGTTTAACTAATTAATGATGGTAACATGAATAATGCTTAGCACAGCCTGTGCTGCTTGGAGCTGCTTTAAGTTTACTCCAGTAGTAGCGTAGGCAAACTAATTCTGAATTTGAGTTCAGTGGTTTTCTTCTCGTCTTGTGTGTTATTATCTTACACTTCAGAGGTAATTATGTCTGTGGTAGAGCAAGACGTGTGACCTCCAGAACAAGTACTTCTCTTGCCCTGGAAGGAGGAAGGAGTGCAGAAGGAATGCCATGGTATTCTATAAGAATTACATGAAACAAATAACAGCTGAAATTAGGAGATAAATGGCACTGAAGTCTCAAATGACATTCCAAAACCCCTCTACATTCAATGTCCATATAGCTTTGAGTACATCTTAGCTTATTATGTGGCTTCTTTCTTGACCTTGGTGTTCCTTAGGTTCATACAGGCCAGCCCAAACTCTTCCTGAGAAGCAGGTTTGGGTTGTAGTGTTTTGCTCCAAACATGTACTGACAGGATCAGTTTAGAAAATACCACCACCAGTCTAGTATGGCATGCGGTTTGGTGGCTTCTTCTGTGCTATGTCTGGCCTCTTGAATTATGATCCCCCACCAATATACATTTGAATAGCTTTAATTCGAAAGATACACAGTTTACCTCTCCATCCTTAAACTAAGAGTCGTAGTACTGTCTTAGGAAGTGGAGATGTATGTTTGAACTTCCTTATGCTGAAGAAGGCACTAAATCCAGGTATTTAATTTCCTTTGCATATGCTGTAGTCATTAGAGTGTGGATGGACTGACATTTCTTTAAGATTATGATCTCTGCTGAATTCAAGCCAACACCTCTTATGAGATAAAATAAGTGTCTCTTGTCAGGGCAGGATTCTAGATGGTGAATTTAAGTGATTTTTTTTTTTTCTTTCATAAAAGCAAATATTAACATCTGAATGCAGTACCAGTGAATACTCTGAGCTGACCTTGCCAATAGGAACAAATATTGTTTTTTTCATCACATTTCTGAAATATTCTTCAGCAGGTGTATTCTGGGCATTTAAGAACTTTACACAAATTTCTGGATTCTACTGTTTTATTATGTTTCCTTCTTTTTAAAATAAGCTATTTACATTTTTTTGGTTAAAGCAGAATTCTTACATACTTTGACTCAACAGAAATATCAGTTTTAAAAAACTGATGCTCCCTGGAAAATTCTGTAATTATTACATTGTTAAAGAAAAAAAGCCACGTGAAATCTCATGTATTGCAATCCTGTTAATTGCCTCTTCTAAGTATGGTGGGTTTTTCTTTATAATGAGACTTCTGGTATGTATATCTTGTGTAAAAAGGATGATCTATTGAACAACGGACACTTTCAAAAGTAAAATAAATGTTGCTAGATGAATTTTACATAAAAAATTTCTTTATGATAATGGAATAATTTAATTTCTTCACAGATAATGAAACTGCCGTCTATACACTAATGCCGATGGTTATGGCTGACCAGCACAGGTGAGAACTTCTTTAAATTTCTTTCTTTCTTTCTTTTTTTTTTTTAAGGTCAGAAAAACCAGCATATTTGATAGAGCTGTAGCTGCTAGAGCACTCTTAGGAGTTCTGCTACTGGATTGCTGAGCTGTCTTCTGTGGTTGATGTTAGTCACTGACTGTGCATCCCGGTATACTCTCACCTGAGAAATCTGTTTTGTTTTACGCCATTGACTGAGGTTGGGATTTGTTCTGTTGATGCACATAGAGAAATTTGTCCTAGGAAAAGAAGAAAAGTGTTGTTTTGTAACCGGGTTGTAGCTCTGCATGTGTATTTATTTGTGACATAGCACTTAGTCTCGGAAGTCTCAAAAAAACATGGAATAAGACTCAGACAATGAGATTGATACTTCTGGGATTCTTCAGACAAACAGCTGTTTCTTTTACCCAGTGGTCCTCGAAGTAGTTGGGACCTGTTTAACACCAGCTAAGTGGTGCTACCTCCTGCAGGGTTTTGTAGGCAAGCAGGTAGTAACTCTTACTGAAACTGTAAACTGTTTATCTAATGAGGATAAACTTTTGTTCTGCTACATAATATCTTGTTGAGGTTGTGTGCAAGGGTTTTAAATTACATGATCAGCTTATTACTGGAGGTTGAAATCACCAGCTCACTTGCAGTTTCACCTATTTTGAAATATTTTATCTTAACTAATATTTTACGTTTACTAATTCATTAGGACTTGAAGAGTCCTGTTTAAATTTCTTATCCTATTGGCATATCACATGTCCTACTGCTTCATGATGATTTCATATACCGGTCTTTCCTCTGAACTTTGCCTATGTGTGGGAAAGCTGCTGGATAAGTTGGAGGGATGTCTGTGTTGAGATAGGAAGGAAAATGAGAATTTATTGTTTTTCAAACCAAAGCTATTAATACACTCGTTTTCCATATTTGTAAAGAAGTGATTTGGCCCATCTGGTCTAATTCTTACTATTTTACATTTGAAACTGTTGCCCCAGTGTCACAGTTCTTTTTGTAGTGAAAGAGCAAAAGTGCTGTTAATGTGCATATGCTTGAAAGCTTTTGGGTCCCTTGTTCAGAAATTAGTTGGAGGGAGAATAAATAGTGAGCAAGTAAGAAACAGAGTACTTCTGTACAAGTTACAGTATATACTTTGCTTGGATATTGTGAGCTATTTTTTAATTAAAATTACGTTTCTGTTTGAAGGTCTGTCTCAGAGCTGCTATCAAATTCAAAATTTGATGTGAATTATGCATTTGGACGTGTGAAGAGAAGTTTACTTCATATTGCAGCAAAGTAAGACTTACTTGAGTCCAGTCCAGAAGTTAACAATGAAAGTATTACTACAAATCTAAGGCACCAATGTAAGCTGGAAAACTCTGTAGTATCAGTTAAGATTTTGTTTTTACACTTCCATTTTGTACTTTGTTTGTTCTTTTAGTAATGTGCCTGCCTCATTGAGAGGGCAGGTTTTACACGTGATATCAAATGGCTTTCCAAATTCTAGAGAAGGAATTCTTGGTGGATACTTTTTTCCTTTCTGTGAGATCTCAGTCTGTGAAGAAAGGTAGTCATTCTGTGTATCATGTATGGCTGCATTACTCTTGGTGGTGTAGATTTAGAGAAACCTTGTCTGCAGATGCTGCTTGTTTTTGAAGTATTCTGGAAAAGAGGGAAGCACTTGGATGTTCATTGGGAAGCAGCTGTTCATGTGGCTATTACTGAAGGGAATATAACTTGGACACTCACTTCTAATGAATTTCTATATTTGGTTTTAAAGTCACTAAAATCACATAAAAGGCTAACACCTTTTCATTAGTACCAGTTATGATCAGTCAATTCTCACTGCATTCAAGTGTCTTTCCTTCACATTCATGTAACTTGAACTATGAAGGTGTAAAAACAGTTTTGTGTTGAGACTTTCTAATGAATGTAATCTGTATGTAATATTGCTGTTGTCTTTACTTCAATATAGATTGGGTTTGTAAATATCTTTGTTACAGTTTTTCCCTTCTTATTTTGTTCTTAGCTGTGGATCAGTTGAATGCCTTGTTCTATTATTAAAAAAAGGGGCAAATCCAAACTATCAGGACATTTCAGGATGCACACCTCTCCATTTAGCAGCAAGGAATGGGTAAGGAAAAAGTTGTAAAAACTCTTAAAAAGGTTTTGTGCATAATGCACGTGAGTAGACATGTTTTGTAATTTTTTTGCACAGTTCAAATACTTTGGGTTTCACTTTTGAAAATAAGGTTGGCATACTTGCAGGAAATGTGGAGATTAAAAAAATCCATATTTCGACTATTCAGAAATTAAATTTATGTAAATAGGAAATCATGTCTGAAGTGCCAGTTTCAGTGCCAGTCATTTTAGTGTTTTCTGTTAAGCAGGGACTTACCGATTCTTAGAACAGTGATCGAACAAGGGATGCACTCACTTTCCAGTTAGCAAGATTTCAAGGAGGACACTGGACGGTTTGGAAGGGTTCAGAGATTTTCTCAGATGTTATCTCCAAGGAAATTTTTACTACAAGGAAAGGAATACAAAGCTTGCCTGCACCGTGTTAGGAGAGGGAACAAAACAGTGAGCAAGCACCTTTTTAAGATCTTACTTCTTGAATTGTAGTATGTGGAAACGCAGCTGATAATGATAATGTTGTCTTTTCCTTTTTAGAGCACGTATGTGTTATAGTAACTATATTGTAATAACTGGTACTTGAAATGAGGAGGAGGTAGCCTTTAGTGGCTTTTAGGTATGTGGGTGGAGAAGGGAGAAGAAAGCAGCAAGGTGGTACATGAAGTGCAGAAATACACACAGGAGACAGTTATGTGAAAAGGAGGTGTGAGAAAGGTGTGAGAGGGACCAAACAAAAAGGAAAGGTAAGAATAAACTCTTCAGGGTAAAGAACTTGCAGCATGAGAGAGAGTTAAAAGACCAAACCAAACATGAAGTAGGAAAAACCCCTACTTTGATTAAGGCAGTTATTCTACTTGCCAAAGATTTACATAGTGTTGCAATGACTGTCTCATTAAATAATGATTTAGTGGTGCACTGTAAATGTGTTCACTGAAGTGTACAGACGACGATGAACTTTATAGATTTCCATTAGTTGAACTCTAGTTTCTTGCCTTGAGAGTGTAGTTCATGCTGAGCTGAAGCTGTTGGAGTGGTGGTTAAGTACTTTGATGCTTTCTACAGAAGCTACAGAACTCTGTTTTTAGCCCTGTGCTGTCATATGCTACATTTGCACTGGAGGAGTTTCTGGTGCTACCAATGATCACTTCCATTTTTCACATGCTCAGTACCATACTCCTTATAAAGTAAAGCTACCTGCTGTGGTTTGTACAATGATGAATTTGAGTGAGTGGAGCTCTAAGAAGATACTTGGTCATCGTAAATGATTTTCCCTGACTAGGTTTTAATGTATTCTTTTGTTTATAGTCAGAAGAAATGTATGAGCAAGCTGCTGGAATACAGTGCCGATGTCAACATTTGTAATAATGAAGGCTTGACTGCAGTAAGTGCTATTGATTCTCATGATGCTCTTAATAAAGAACTTGAAGATTCTCATTTCTTAAGCTTCTGCCATTTTCCATGTAAATAAACTTACTGCTGTGTGTCTCTAGTGCCCTTAAGAATCAAAAGATGCAATCAGAGTACCTAGGCATATCATATTATTCAAAGCTTTTTGTGAAAATGTCAACAATAGTACAATCAGGTTTAAAATAGCCTTTATGAAATACTTAAATCGGTGCTAAAGGAAACATGTATCATAATTTTGCACTTAGATTCACTGGTTGGCCGTCAACGGACGAACAGAATTGCTTCATGATCTTGTTCAGCATGTCAGTAATGTAGATGTTGAAGATGCCATGGGACAGACAGCCCTTCATGTAGCTTGTCAAAATGGACACAAGACAGTAAGTTTCTAAATTTTATTAACACGCTGGATTTGTAAGGAATTGGGTAATACCTCAGTGGTGGGGTGTGTGTGTTTTTATAAACTGCAGACTAGTTGTGCACATGGTAGTGGCCAAAAGTGGGAAGAACTCTATTGTTTGTCTTAGTATTGACTGCATACCCTTTCATGGGAATAACTAATTTATTCTTGTGGAGATGATTGATTTTAGTGTTTGGGGGAGTTTGTGGCTTACTGTATACTATTGAACTGTTCTGTAACGCTGTTATTGCCTTGTTGATTGCAGGTTTTGATATAATGTTAAACATCTGAAAATGTTCTTCTTTACTTTATAGAATGAGCTTGATTCCTAATTGTACCAGGTATTAAGTGCTTTTGAAATCTGAAATAACATACTGTCAATGAAAAACGAAAACAGAATTAGATTAGTTAGATATTTAACATTAGAAGTAAACAGGTTCACATAGACTCTTCACTTATTGATCTGTGTGAATAATTTTTAGGCCTAGCCTTGCATTAGGGCTTACTATTTTCGCTCAAGAGTACAAATCTGGATGCTTTACTTGAACAGCATTACAGCCATGTAAAGTAGTGATCTTGAATTACACAGACTGTCTCCACGACTGTCAAAAAAAATATATAAAATCTCTCTACCTAGATCCTTTCTTTTGACGTTGTCAGAGCTCAAATTTGGAAGGCGAAATTCTGTGAAACTGCTACCTATAGACTTACCTACTTTGTGATTGGAATTTAGCAATAGTTGTTTGAGATTCTACCCAGTGTTTTAGAATTTGCTTATTATTTTTTCTATTTTAGTGTGTGTTTAAAACTTGTGATAAGGCTGTTTATGGCTGTCACTAACTTGAGGTTTGCTTCTCTAAAAACTATTGTTTTCCTTTTTAAATGGCTTGTAGTTCCAGGGGTCATTGGGATTAGCTGAAGTTCAAGAAATGCATTGTTATTAAAACGGGAAGTTCAAAGGAAGCTTTATGAGCTCTGACAGCCTTGATTTTTCCATCTGGTGTTTAGGAATCTTGGTTTTGAGATTCATTACTGAAAATTAAATCCTTCGGTGTAATTAGAAATGCATGACACTAGTAGTTGTGAGCCAATGGACTTTTCTGTTGCTCTCTTTCTAATGTTGGTATTCTCTTCTAGACGGTGCAGTGTTTGTTAGACAGTGGTGCAGATATAAACAGGCCGAATGTGTCAGGAGCAACTCCACTCTATTTTGCTTGCAGGTATATATTCTTAATTTTTGAATGTTGTGCTAAAAGTGAAATGGATTTTTTTTTTCTTCTGCAAGAACGATGTTTAGAAAGCAAAGAAATTAGGGAACATAAAAGCTGAATAGTATTTATATTGCTTCATGTTTGAATGTAGTGTCTCATCTAAATACTAACCTTAGTTCTGTAGGGTTATATACCTTTTTCTAACAGACATGTTGAACACATGGCCGTGTGTGTTCTAGCATGAGTCATAAATCAGTGACTGCCCATCAATAAGGGCATCACCAGCAGAGACAAATCAGTTGTGATGCTGCTCTACTTGGTGCTTCTCAGGCCACACCTGGAATGCTGTGTTGAGTTTTGGTCCCCACTATACAAAAAAAAATAAAAAACATCCAGAGGAAGGGCCACCAAGATGATAAAGGGGAAGCCTGCTCTCTCCGGAAAGCTGTGAAAACTGGATTTGTCCAGCCTTGAAAAAAGAAGGCTTAAAGAGATCTTATCTCCATGTAACAGTATTTAAAGAGTGGTGATAAAGAAGGTGAGGGCTCCCTTTTTACGGGGAGTTACATGGGGAAAGACAAGAGGTAATGGGTGCAAGTTACTGCTGGGGAGATTCAGAATAGACACGAAAGGAAAATGTTTCACAATGAGAACAATCAATCATTGGGATAATCTCCCCAGGGAAGTGGTGTATTCAACATCATTGGAAACTTTTAAGATTCAGCTGGACATGCTGCTGGGCTGTCTTGTCTGGGCTGTGCTTTTGCTGAGAAAGGTTGGACCAGGTGATCCTTGAGGTCCCTTCCAACATGGTGTTCTGTGATTCGATGATATATGCCTTAATGTTGGATTGAAACTATATTATTGTCTTGATTGATTCTGTTTTCTTTACAGTTCAGATTCATTTCAAAACTAATCACATGATAAATGGCCTTTTGTTTTAATAGGACCAGTTCTGGTATTTGTTAGAACATTGACCGTTTTGTAATCCCTGTGCTTTACTTAAATAGTTCACTTACAATTAGAAGTTTATATAAACAAAAGGAGAAATGGACTGACCTGGTAGCTTGCCAAGAATTATGTTGTGGGAGCCCGGTCTCTGGAGTTAGTATATGCTGACTCTTGCCATTTGAGAGGAAGGGAAGTGGAGAATAAATAGTTGCTGGCTAATTGAATGCCTTGGTGCTCAATTTAGGGACCTGCATTGTCATCCACTTTAAAAAAGAAAAAAAGGCAAGCAACTTGCCTGGGCTTGTAGGTGTTCCATGAGAAAGGAATGTGTTGCAAGTACAGCAGTGGTGTTCTTTCAGAAATGCACAATGTGAGCAGCAGAAAGGAGTGTGTAGTGAAAGTTAACATCTCGGAAGTGCCAGTTGGTGGTGCTGCCACCCAGGAAGAAGAGTTATGTCCCTGATCCCAGGGAGAGCAGGATATGGTAGCAGTGGCTGGTGATGACTGGAGAAAGGTTACTGGTTGACTCTGAATCCCCTGTTTTTTTTTCAAGGTGTTGGGTAGACTACTTAGTCTAGAGAATGACAGTGATTCTGTGCTTCAGTGAGCTTTTAGTCTGATCTCCTTTCTGAGATCTGGCAGCTGACTCTGCACTGGGGCAAAGTCTGGTACTCTAGATTAACCTGTTGGTTTCCTGAGCTGGAAGGACATGGATGAGGAGAAAACGTTGGGAACTGTTGGCTAAGTGAAGCTACCTCTTGGCCTTCAGCTATTAATTCATTGTTGCTTTTCCAGGACTACAGATACTCATACTCATTTGCGTAAAGGCTGCACTGCAAACTGTCTTGTGATCTAAAACTTTGTTGAAAAACTTGTATCTATAACCTTAAATGCTATGTCTTTTTTTTATCAGTCATTCGTTTCACCCATTAGATATTTCTGTATTAACATTTGTGAGGATATGCACTAAATATTGGTGAAGGTAATAGTTAATTAATCTTTCAGTATGTTTCTAATGATGTCAACATCTAGTCACTGGTACCCAGTTTTAATTTTCTTCAGAAAAAAGGGTTTTGGAAAGCATATACTCAAGGTATTGAGAGACATAAACAATTTATGAGTCTAAGCTAATATGAATTATTTCTGAGTGATGAGGATGACAACAGCTTAGTAAATGGACTGTACCTAATTTTGTGCTGTGTTTCTGCAGTGGCCTTGAAAGATAGCAGAAGAATGTTAGTGGCATTGTGTTACATCCTGCTTTTCTGCTTAGTTTCATACCATAACTATTTGTTTTCTCCTAGCTTGTGCTGGTTTTGTTTGATAGATGCAATAAAGCCAGATTTACCACTCATAGTGGAGCATAAGTGCTGTATTAACTCTTTATTCTTTCCCTTTGAATAGCCATGGTCAGAGAGACACTGCACAAATTCTTTTGATGAGAGGAGCCAAATATTTACCTGACAAAAATGGTATTACTCCACTGGATCTCTGTGTGCAGGTATGGAATTAGCAACATTCTTTTTTCGGTCAACTTCTGACATTACACTGTCACCTGTAAATGATAGGTTAGTGCTATCATTTTAGTTTTAAGGCCTATGAAAGGTGGTAGTCCTTTGACAAAACAGAACTGCAAAAAAATTTTTTTTTGCAATTCAATTGCAAAAAACTAGAAAACTACAATCTGAACACTAGAAAAAAAAAATCACTGCACATAGTAGGCATCATATTACGCTGGTAAATGTCATGAATTTGGCCAGATAAAGTTGGCATGTTCAAGTTGTATGCTGTACTAACAGATTAAAACAGTCTCAATTATTTTATTACCATAAAACCACATGAAAACTGTTAAATTTTGAAGCTTGCTGTAGCCACAGACCTGTAAGAAATTGTACCAATGTTCACTTAATGGTACTATTCTTAGTTTTTATGCTTAGTGTTTCAAATGTCTATTTCAGTTTCCAGTTCTCTGATCTCTAGGGCACCACAGCAGACATAAAAATTCTGTCAGCTTTTTGTAGGTGTAAGTAGTGACACCTGGTGTTTGCTCTTTTGTAGTGACGATCTTACTGTGTTCAAGATCATCTAGTTTACAAGCTTATGATACTAAGTAAAATAGGAGAAAACAAAGCATTTTCTTTGTTTTTCATCAAGGGTTTTATTCTTTGCTTACAGGTTTGCTTTGCAGAGTAGAAACATGTTTTTGAAGATTGAAATTATAGAATCATACAGTTCTTGTCAACATGCTATTACCTTGATTTAAAAGAACTGATTTTAATTAACTCATGTGGATTTTGGGTAGTTCCAATTTTAATACTTAAGTTCTTGGCACCAGAAATAACTAAATGAATCTCTTACCGTGGAAGCAAGTTATGAACTGTCATGCAGAGAGAAGGAGCTTCTGGAGTTGCAGCATTTAATACATTACTTGGTCATGTTGCCAGTGTAAAATTTGATGTGTTAGGTGCCTGCTTAAAAAGAAACTGTGTTAAATAAGAGTTGATACAAATAAACCACAAATTCAAGTTCTGTTTTTTCCAAAAAGCTGTTCTCAGAAGGTAGTGAAGTTAGTCTGAGCTGTTGACCTAAGCCACAGATGGAATCGTATTTAAATATTAATTTCAAAGTTAAATAATCCTTTCATGGGTTTGTCCTGTTTCTTCCTTAATCAAGTCAGATTAGTACCTTGTGACACTTACAGAAAATATTTGTTTTGAAGGATGAGATTCTTGGTGTAATTAGGTGGACATCTGTCAGCCATCAGCCATGGGAAGAGGAGCTAAATATTATGCTGTTTTTAACCTCTGGTGAATTGTTGGGGGATGTTTTGTTCAAATATAAGGGGGAAAGTCTTTCAAAAAAAGAAGATAGCGAGCCAATATACTGAAAAAATTTGATTTCATCATCTCCCAAATGGTTTGTTTCTAACCTTGATACATTATTGAATTTCAGTTTATTTTAGGATTGTTTTTCTCCATTCAGCATTAAAAAAATGTATTTGTAATCCTCAGTAGGTTTTAATGCCTATAATAGTATGAAACCCAATTCTAATGCTTCTTTTAATTAAAATGGTTTTTTGAACTGTTGCTTTTTAGGGTGGGTATGGAGAGACCTGTGAAGTCTTAATACAATATCATCCTCGACTTTTCCAGACAATAATTCAAATGACGCAGAATGAAGATCTACGGGAAAACATGGTAATACAGTATTATGTGTTTTATATTTAGCAATCTGTCGGTGTTGTGGGGATCTGATTGCTTAATATCAGTTTCCTAATTAGAGGACACTACCAGCAGTTGACTGGTCAGCGCCACAGTAGTTGACCGCTATGTACTTTTCTTTTGCCCATGGAAAATGTACAGTCTTGACATAGTTTTAAACACAAGAATTTGGGATTAAATATAGGATCTATTTTAAATTAGTGTTCTAACTGCATATTTGTCAAAGTGATCTAGACTGTGTGTAAGAATTGAAAGACCAGACTTGCTGCAAGGTGCTGGTAGAGCATTCTGTATATGCAATTACTTTGTGTAATGGGGCCTATTTTCCTTCATTTTAGTGGTTATCTGCAGATCTGTGTTCTAGGATGCATCTTGGGGCTTGGATCATCTAGAATGAGCTTGAACATTGAGAATACGAGCACTCATCTGTATGATGTTGCCTTGTGCAATTAGAGTGTAGAAGATTGCAGCCGCAATTTCATTTGGTTATTATTGCTGTAAATGAAACTACTCTATTTCTTCTTTTTTTGATGGTGGTTCTATATGTTGCTTATTGTTTAAAGCAAGGAATAGGCAAGGAAAATAATTTTTAGTTTTGTTGAGTAGGAGGAAGGCGGCATGGGCTGCTTTTTTCCCTTCCAAAATCTAGCTAGATGTTGGTTTTTAATATATTAGTTTGTTTGAAAATAACTCCAAACAATCTTACAGACTGTTAATTTAAAAAAAAAAAAAAGAAATAATAGATTTAGTAAAGTATTGGATGCCATTTCACTGAACTTGGTTTGCTAGATTTTTGAAGTTTTTGTTGTGCTCTGTAATCCCATTATTTCCACTAAAAGACTGAGGATTTATAAACCAGTGTTTAAATTTCTGAGGCAGTGTTGAGTTTTACAAAGTGAGAATTCTTAAAGTGTGTATTAGAAACCTGGGGAGATGGTGTAGATGCTTTCAAATAAAAGAGAAAGTTAAAGGACTAAAACCATGGAACAAAAAAAACCTACAGAAAAGTAAATGGCAAAGCATATTTTCATATATTGTAGAAATTAAGACAGTAAACAAGGAAAATGAATCTTCCATCTGTCTGAGTAATGGTGGAGATGTGTGCAAACCCAAGAGCTGAATGAGAGGCTATGCAAAATATATTAGATAATAATACATGGTATAGTTATGCTCCATTGCCAAAATGGAAGCATATTTTAAGTATGGTTTTCTGTGGCTAGATCTGAGCTGGTCTCCCCAAAGTCTTGGGTAGTGACCAGTTTATATGACCTGAAGTGGTAACATGAAGAGAGTAGGATGCACCGTAGAAGTCAAGACTCACATTTTAAGTGTTCTTGACAAACTGGAAAAATTGTCAACAGACTGCCTTAGACATTGGTAGCTACAGACTCAACTGAACCCTCAGGAACAAACTTTCACATGGTCAAGGACGGGGAAGTTTTAGATCACTTAATAAAGCTGCAGGGCTTCCAGAGTAGAAGATGTCTGAAAACCAAGCAGGCAAATTGAGCAAGCCAATTAGGATCGAATATACAAGTGCTCTCACCTTGGGGCGAAGTGTGGGACTGGATTAACTTTGTGGAATTCCTTTTCTTTCCACCTTTTTATGGTCCTGTGAGAAGGATTACAATGTGTGAAAAGCAGTGTCACTGAAGAGTTAAGGTACCTGCAAAAAAACTCAACATCTAGGCTAGAGAAAAGCGTAGAACAAAGGAGCATGGGCTTTGTGAGTGATGTGATGGTGTTAGCAAAAAAAAAAAAAAGGAAAAAAAGGAAGGGCAATTTTGAGGAAAGGGTAATCAGGTAATCATAACAATTATTGATTAGCAGGGTATGACTTCTTATCCAATGAAGGACATTCAATATCTTGAGCAAAAATGAAGTTTCCGAGAGCAGACTGTAGGATTCAGGGTTCATTTACACTGTGGCATAAACTAACGGAGGAGTGAACTGGGGAGACAGGTAAATTATGAATTATGAAACTCAAAGTGTGCTCTTAGCTTTCAGAAGTTGAACGTGTATCCCACTCATTTTTGCAGGTGAAAATAAGTTGTTATGAACTAATAATGCATGGTTAAGCATTCAGTGTTCATAGCACTCCATAATACTACGTATCCTGTACTACATACGTTGACAGTAGAATGGATATCTTTTCAGTAATCTTTGTAAATTATAATGAAATGTTGACTGAGGTTAGATTAGATGTTGGAAAATATAGACCTACATTAATATTGCTAGATATTAATGCTTGGATGATAATGTTCTAAATTAAATGTTGATCTGACACTCCATGACACTATGCAATTTCTTTTGTTTTAATGTATCAGTTGCGGCAAGTTCTGGAACACTTGTCTCAGCAGAGTGAAAGCCAGTATCTTAAAATCCTAACAAGTCTTGCTGAAGTTGCTACAACAAATGGTCACAAACTGCTTAGGTAAGTGTGAGAGGTTCATGAGTAGGTTGATAAGTTAGTGCTACTTAATAGTTTCAATCTAAACTGTCTGATGCTGGGCACAGGCTGGAGTAGATGGATAGCAAATATGATTCTGTATGACAGGAGCTTTTTAGATCAGTGCATTCCTGAGGACTTCAGGAGGGAAAGTTGGTGTCCTGGTGTAGTTGCTGGCACCTAGAAGCTCGAGATGCAGAGAAGTGTGTTTTTTGTTTGGTTAGTTTGGCTGTATTAGCTCTAGGGAAGGAAGCTTTTTAGCCAACTGTCAGGCATTCCCTTTTTCCCCCCCCTCTCCTCTTTTCTTCTTTTCTGTATCTGTGCTTTCTGCATGCTTTCTTTGTATGTTTAGGAGACTTCTGTTACTTCAGACATTTATCTTATGTTTGCTGGCTCTGATTTCCTTCCGTGGCTACTAATATGAGACCAAAAATTTCACCTACTAGTGTGCTCTCTCACTTGGGGAAAGAAAATAGGCAAGCACGTTTCCCTAGTGTACTTTCCTAGTTTTTGTGAGGAAATTTGTGAGAAATGCTTCATTGACAATCTGTTGGAACACCTCTAAGGTGTTACCATTTTCAGTAGCTAGCAGAATTTGCTCTGATCTTTAGAAAAGACATCAAGAGCCTGAAAGTGAGAATGGAGGTTCCTTACATGTTCTGACTGGCTTCTTGGAAAAGAGAGGCTTAAGAGTTTCCATAAGCAGAGAGGCCTGTTGGCATAGGTTGTAGAGGAATAAGGCTTTGAGTGCTTCTGTTCAACTGTGCAACTGTGGCCAGGACATGAGGAGCCTATCAGTTAAATGCATACTAAATAATATATTTTTAGTTTTAGATGTGCTTTTTTTTTTTCTTCCCAGTCAATTATGTTAAATTTGGATGGAGTTCGTAGATAGCAGATCAGAACTCCTAGACAGTGCTAGAAAATCGGTGACTCCATTCATTGTAATCTTGTTCTAATGGGTGTTTGCCTCATGAATGAGCATAAAAGACTTAAAGCCCTCAGATGTTTGGGGTTAAAGTGTCTAGACATATTAATGACATTTTGTTGCTGCAAAGGTAACTTTTTGAAGCACTTTGGTGGTTGTTGCTCTTCAGCGTGTAATCAGTTTAACTTGTAACGCCACCCCTTTTGTCTCCAGATTTGATTAGAGCCAGTAGATCTCCCACAAATAAACTGTGATAGTGTAAAACCATTCTGCAGTAAAGAGTCTCAAACTTGCTTTGTATGGGGGACATTGTCAGAAGTTGTGTTAGGTGGATTAGGTCATATGATGCAGTATGAACTTATTTTTCAGTATCTTCAGAGGGAAATTAAACTGATTGTGTATTTAGATTTGATTTACTGCTGTTATTTACTGCCCATCTGTATTGAGCAGTTTTCCCTCAGTAAGGTTGTAGATACAGTATCTATGAGCCTGTACTGTCTCTGAATTTGAGCTGGGATGTATTCCTGTACTGGTGCATGTGGGTTGACAAGTGGAGGCTGAAGAACAACAAATTGTAAGCTTTGTGTTGCATTGGATGGACAGGCATTTCCAGAGATGCCTGTACTTAGGGTGTCCTATGGGCTCTTACTGGCCCCCTTCTCTTTGGTACTTTGTAGTACATCACCTGGCAAATGGAATTATTTTCTTCTGTTACAAGAAACACTTTCACAAAACCTCTGTCTGTGTTCTCTCCAATTCTGTTCCCTGTCAGAGGCCCCAGTCTGTGCTTCAACTAAGTATTTCTCAGTTGCTTTATTATTAACATGTGGAGGATGAAGGTAGTACTTGGTGAATACAGACCTCTGAGCCTTGGCCTATTTCCGCTCTTTCCTCCTTCCAACAAATACTATGTAAAATACACTGTACATTAAAACCTCTGATAATGATATTCTTGCATGGCAGAGCTAGTATCCCAGCTCTTAGTTTCCTGGGTGCTCAGTGCTGTTGGGTTTGTTGGTTGTTTGGTTCAATAGTGTCTTGGTTTTTTTTGGTAATGCTTCTAGCAGGTAGCCAGGAGAGCCACCAAGCCTCTGCCTGAGGACTTCTGCCTTGAACACCAGCAAGGAGCCTGTTCAGTTGGCATTACCATTGCGTATTTCCTCTTTCCAAGAAACAATTGTAGCATGACATGATTTGGTCTTGCTGGTGCAGATTTGCCCTAGGTGGTTGTTTACGAAGAAGCTAGTAAAACTTTCAATAAGCTATTAAAAACACTTAATTTTTTTTTTTTTCTGTTGATGTAAGTCCTCTTCCTGGAGACCAGGAAATTTAAACTGAAATTTCACCAGGAAAGCACTGCTGCTGAGGGATGATAAACCTTAATTGAAATGGTTTTTTTCCAATGCTTAAGTTAGCTTCTTGAATTAGCTTGTTATATGCATAGGTTCTTTTGGTATACAAGTAAATAATTTTCTAAATGCTGATTTCTGACAGTGACTAGAGCTTCTGGTAATGTAATTACAGCCCACCAATCAGGGAATTTTCATTACCTGGTTGAAAACTTAATATTTCTACTCTTACTTACACTGTTAACTTTTACTATTCGTTTCCTAATCTAGATTTACTGAAAACCAGTTGATCTGGTTGAAATCTAAATTGTGACAAAATAGTTATACTGTGTTTATCAGTTTGGTAGAGTTCTTGGTGTGTGGCTTTTTTTTTTTTAAATAACACCTCACTGCTATTAAAACATGGTGCTGTAAACAAATAAGGCTTTTTGCTTTTACCCATATTGTAGGGAAAGTGAGGTCATGATAAAGGTACTATGATGTTGCAACTGGCTGTGTTTCAGATTGGTGAATTAATGGGTTAGTAATCGCATCAGAGATTTACAGCACCCCCTAAGGCATTGGTTTTCTGGATTATACAGATCTTACAGTTAAAGAGTATGTTTTTAAGTTGCAAGTACTTTAAGGATAGAAATGAATATGTACTCACTCGTATAACACAAGTGAGTAGACCTCTGTAGAAAAAGTTTCAATTTCTTGCAGTTTTTGTTCTGTGTTCAAGGTAGAAGAACTCTTACTATTATTGGGGTTTAAGGAAAGACAACTAAGTTGACTTCAATGGAGAAGTTTCTGTTTGTGCATGAACTCGTGAATATGTCAGATTCTACACTGTATTGGTGCAGAGTTCAGTGTTGGCCAGTTCAGTTAAAAAGGCATAAAACTTTTACTATATTCATTGGATAAATAAAAAGCATAGTAATGCTTTTATTTAGTATCTTTTAGATCGTGTTTTTGTTTGAGTAGAAATAGTGTCATATTGACCATCCTGATCCCTTGTCTACTTGAGGTAGTTAATGGACATTTAAGATAGCAGCTAGGTGAGGATGGGATGTGGC
This sequence comes from Nycticryphes semicollaris, assembly GCA_013400055.1. Taxonomy (NCBI): domain Eukaryota; kingdom Metazoa; phylum Chordata; class Aves; order Charadriiformes; family Rostratulidae; genus Nycticryphes; species Nycticryphes semicollaris. The sequence goes on from VXBJ01004704.1 coordinate 191,394, forward strand.
AGCATGTCTGTTTAGTCTGTACACTTTTACCATACGATGCTACGTTTTCTGGATTTAAAAAAACGTTTTCAACTGGTTATCCCAATTTGTTTCACAAATCCTTACTTCATAAACCTGAGATCTTCACTGTAGTAAGTTGAATTTCTTACCAGTGGTTCATAAGAAGTGCACATGTACATAAAACCAAATTAAATATTTTGCAAGGTCTGGAATTTGCTGTTCTTACTTCACTTCTAGTTAAAATTCTGAGTATGTATTAGTAAAATTATAGTGCTTTTGTTTGATGTTTGGGCTGGTGCAGGAGATCCTAGTGCAGGGTTTTTTCTAAGTATGTGTATCAGATCCTGCCATTAGATTGCTTACACCTTGATGTAGTAAATTGTTTCATCTAGGAGAAGAAACTTAAATATTCCATTTTTTCCCCCAGCTTGTCAAGTAATTATGAAGCTCAAATGAAGAGTCTCTTAAGGATCGTGAGGATATTTTGCCATGTCTTTCGCATTGGCCCATCCTCTCCCAGTAATGGAAATGACATGGGCTACAATGGAAATAAAACTCCAAGAAGTCAGGTGTTCAAGGTCAGAAAAGTATATGATGTTGTTAGGAAGATAGACGTTAAAGAGATGAATTTCACAAAGCATGCATTCATTAATCAGACATCTCATGACCAGGAAGTAAGTTTGGTTGATGTCCCTATCCCTTCTTAAGTTAAGCCTACCTCTTTCCTTCTCCTTAATGATTTTTTTTTTCCCCTTTCCCATTGTATTCATTTGCCACTGATGCACATTTCATCTTACAGTTTCTGTTTATTTCTGGTTTAATGCATTGTTTATCAGATGTTGAAGGCTTAGTTATTCAGCTGGTTTTGGTAAACTTTGTTTTTATTTCTATTATTTAAGAGTGTAGCAATCTCAAAATGTGATAATATTAATGAACTGTATTAATGCAATTTCAAAATTGTATTTGGAGAATCATTGGGAATTGTGATCATTTAGTTTTATCCAGTTTAGAAGATAAATGGAAATAATTGTATTCTTAATCTGACTGTTGTTTTCACTGTGATCATGAAAATTTTTCCCAAGTTGTTCTTGCATTTTATTATTATGTGCTTTGAAACTTACCAGTTTACTACCACCCTCACAAGATTATTGATTTATAGCTGTTTTCAAACACTTGCTCTAGTGCTTGCCATTTAGATGTTTATTCCTGAAGGTTTGGGGTTTTTTTTTTTCAGTACTTGGTTGAGGAATCCGACTGTAGGAAATCATAGCTTGGATTTCTGTAAAGCAGTTTGTTTCCTGTGTGTCACTCAATCTGCATTGGGTGTCTAACTGGCACACTGTTTGGAGCACCTAAACAATAAGAACTGAAGGATATGTGAAGTTATGCGGGGGAAAATTAGAAGGGCCAAAGCTCAAGCAGAACTTAACTTGGCCACTATGGTTAAAGATAACAAAAAGAGGTTCTTTCAGTATCTCAAAAAAGAAGACTAGGGAAAATGTAGGCCCACTGACGAGTGAGGTGGGTGCCTTAGTGGTGGAAGACACTGAGAATGCCGAGTTACTGAATGCTGCCTTTGCTTTGGTCTTCACTGCTAAAGCTGTCCCTCATGAATCCCAGACCCTGGAGACAAGGGGAGAGGTCAGGAGAGAGGAAGATTTTCCCTCTGCAGAGGAGGACTATATTGGAGACCACTTGCCCAAACTAGACATCCATAAGTCCATAGGCCCTGATGGGATGCACCCGTGAGTGCGGAGAGAACTAGCAAATACTATTGCTGGGCTACTCTCCATCTTCTTTGAAAGGTCATGGAGAACAGGAGAGGTGCCTGAGGACTGGAGGAAGGCAAATATAACTCCAGCCTTCAAAAAGAGCAAGGAGGAGGACCCAGGGAACTACAGGCTGGTTAGTGTCACCTCTGTCCCTGGGAAGGTAATGGAGCAACTCAATCTGGGTGTCACCTCCAAGCATCTTAAAGAACAGGGAATTATTGGAAGTGGTTAACACAGGTTTATCAAGGGTAAATCATGCTTAACCATTCTGATAACCTTCTATGATGTTATAACTGGATAGCTGGATGAGAGGAGAACGGCAGATGTCATCTACTTTGGCTACAGCAAGGTTTTGACACTGTTTCCCATAACATCCTCATTAGGAAATTAAGGAATTGCGGGCTAAATGAGGAGGCAGTGAGGTGGATTGGGAGCTGGCTCTGTGATAGGACTCAGAGGGTTGTAATTAATGGAGCAGAGTCAAGTTGCAGGCCTGTAACTAGTGGTGTCCCACGGGGTCAATACTCTGTAGAGTTTTGTTCAGCGTATTCATAAATGACCTGGATGAGGGCACAGAGTGTATCCTCAGCAAGTTCGCTGATGATGCCAAACTGGGAGGGCTGGCTGACACTCCAGAGGGCTGTGCCACCATCCAGCATGACCTTGGCAGGCTGGAGAGCTGGGCAGAGAAGAACCTAATGAGGTTCAACAAGAGCAAGTGTAGGGTCCTGCTCTTGTGGAGGAAGAATGTCAGGAAACAGTATAGGTTAGGGGTGGACCTGCTGGAAAGCACTTCTGAGGAGAAGGATCTGGGGGTCCTGATAAATAATAAACTATCCATGAGCCAGCAATGTGCCCTTGTGGCCAAGAAGGCCAATGGAATCCTGGGCTGCACAGGAAAGAGTGTGGCAAGTAGGTTGAAGGAGGTCATTCTTCCTATCTACTCTGCAGTGGTGAGGCCACAGCTGGAATACTGCGTCCAGTTCTGGTCTCCCCAGTTCAAGAGAGACAAAGAATTCCTGAAGAGAGTCCAGCATAGGGCAACAAAGATGATTATAAGGGATTGGAGCATCTCCCTTATGAAGAAAAGGCTGAGAGAGCTGGGACTCTTTAGCCTGGAGAAGAAAAGGCTGAGGGGAGACCTTATGAATTCTTATAAGTATCTGGAGGGTGGGTTGAAGGGGGATGGAACAAGACTCTTTTCAGTGGTTCCCAGTGACAGGATGAGGGAGTTCCATTCAAATATGAGGAGAAACTTCTTTGCAGTGAGGGTAACAGAGCACTGGAACAGACTGCTCAGGGAGGTTGTGGAGTCCCCTTCTCTGGAGATACTCAAGACCTGCCTGGATGCAGTCTTGAGTGATGTGCTCTGGGCAATCCCGCTTTATCAGGGGAGTTGGACTGGATGATCTCCAGAGGTCCCTTCCGATTCTGCGATTCCTTGGATTTATGATGTTCCCTCCCATCTGAAGAGTTATGTTCTTGCTGTTCGCCCCTACAATTAGTCGCATGACATCGAGATGGGGATTTGAGAGTGACAGAATTAACAGGAGATGTTCTTGCAAATGCAGAGGTGGAATTCATTGTGAGGGGGAGTTGGACTGGATGATCTCTAGAGGTCCCTTCCAACTCTGACAGTTCCGTGATTCCATGATAGTCTCTTTTTCCCCACCCCGTCTCTCTTCATGCTCCTATGTGACACAGTTCATATCATCAAATTTAGATGCCAATGATTACATGAGAATTTTCCTTAACCCTCACATTTCTTTCAGGGTGTTCTGGAAATGGTACTTTGGAATTACTGCATTTATTTGATGATACGATTTATTCTTCAGGTTACTTCTAATGACTTGTGGGATTGAGCTATATTGATAAGGTCATGAAAGATGATACTTGTAATTCCAGCTCTAGTTAAGTAGTTCGGTTTTTGTTTAAATATCTTTTCTTGGAAAGAGGAAAGCATTAGACTATTTAAAAAAAAAACACAGGTGTTTGTTTTTCTGATAGCAAAATAGCTGTAATTAAGAAATGATTTATAGAATGAATTGAAAACTCATACTTGAATATGAAAAATACTGTGGGCAGAATGTAGTGCACTTTACAGTACACAATTGAGTAATTGTCCTGTAGAGTTATTCAGTCAAATATGTTGAGCTCGATTGGCACATTGTGAATTTACCCAGATTTCCATTTCCAAAAAAAAAGCCCTACCCAAATCCCAAGAATCCTGTTATCAAAGGCATCGTTTTCTAACAGTTTTAATGCAAATTGGTTTAAATACACCAGATATATATAACCAGCAGATGTTAAATGCATTTAATGCAGGAACTATCTGCAGGGAGTTACTCTGTTACCTTTCTGTGAAGATTTTTCTCCTTTTTTTCTTCAAGGCTTTAAGAGTAGTTGCACTTTGTGTTTGCTCGTAGCCAAAGAGGGAAAAAAATAAATGAAGGTTTCGTGCTTTTCAGCTCCAGATCATTTCAGAACTCACTATAAAGCAAATGAAAACATTCAATTGCAATTTGTGAAGGAAATTGCATTTCAGCAGAATCACTTATCTGTGTGCCCAAACTACTTTGTACGGAGAAAGAATTGTTTCTCAAATTAGTGTGGAGGTTTGTGTTACACAACTGGCGTGGCTGTCTCAAAAATCAGTAATTCTTAATTACGTAAGGATGACATTTATGTTTTTTAATAAATTAGCTAAACATATATTTATATATTATTAAATATATATAGTAGTTAGCAATAATCATTCTTAAATCATCCTGATTTTGTTATTTTTAATTTAGTTATTTTGGATGTATTAAAACTTAGGCAGACCTTCATTACGATCACTGTTTGTCTTGGTGATATTTTTAAGATCGATTTAAACTTCAAACTCAAAACCACAAAACTGCTGATGAGAACTTATTCTCATTTGTGAATGGGACACACTGGCCTGGTAACACTAAATTCGTCTTCAGTTGTGCTTGGATTAGGCTGTTCTTCCCTGAATTAACAGTAACTGGGTAGTGAGAGATGAGACAGTGCTGAGTCAATTGGGTGACTTCTGTTCTCTCTTATTCCTACCTTCCCTTTCCTTTTGTCCTTTCCTTGAAAACACAGTTGTGATGATCCCTTTTGCCTTTTGGGAGAAGGAGAAAGAAGCCCACTGTACCTCTAGGTTATTACAATGCTATGGAGGCTACTTCAAGACCTGGCATTTGTATGTTTCAATGGTACCAGGACTTGCATGTGGGACACACCTGGTCAGTGGAACAGAATTCCTTTTCTGGTTTTTGTTTTGTGTTTTCTTGAATATAGGCTGTGTAATTGTTTAGTACAGACTGTTAAGGAAACCACAGAGGTTGCTACTCCAAAATGGGAGTCAAAGCTGTATTAAAAAAGTCAATGTGGGAACGTAACGATTTTCAAATTAAGATCCATATTGAAAATTTTAGAGGCAAGTAGCAAAATCTCCCTGTCTAGTTGAACAGCTGGGAACATTTTTCGCTCATTTCAAATACTAAGATTCTTTTCTAGAATTGAATTGACTTCTGTGAATTGACACAGTCACTTGATGGATTAGTGATCTCCTGCCCCCTGTGTCTTAACAGACTAACTGTCTGTCACCTGGCAAAAGATTTTGCTCCAATGCTGCAGTTTGAATATGGGTTTGATTTCTAGGATCTTCCTTTCTTGATGGGTAAAAAAGAAGGAAGTGCATAGCTAAATCCTCGCATTTGAGAGAGGAGGTGTGCGGCTGCAAAAGCTTGGCACTTGGTCAGACTCAGATGTAAGTCCAAAGAAACTTTTCTGAAGTGAGAGATGTGAAAACTGAAGGTTAAGCAGAGGGTTATGTTTAATATACGATTCATGGTAAGAATTCACTGAAGAATGCTGACTTGCAGTTTTGGAAAAAAAACCTGCTAATGGTTTGATTGAATAGGTCTGTATTGTGCTTGAAAAGGTCTGATCATGCATGCTGACATAAAATGCTGACAGCCATGGATACAGAGGTGGTAGGCAATATTTAGAGGAGTGCTTTACATCCTGAAGTTAGACGAGAGAAAAAGAAAGTAAAATGTTGAAGCTGATATGCTTGACTACACTTCTGAATGAATTTGTGATTGGAATCTGTGAAAAACTAGCTTTGGAAAAGCAAATCAGTTGCGAGAGTTCTGAAAGGCGTGCTAAGTCTGTGGGAAATAAAACACAAGCTATCAGCAGAAAAGTGATGTTTGGCAAGCTAAGCAGTGAAAAGTTTGAGAAAAGAAAACTGCATTTTAGTGTTTTAGTAAATAACTACCTAGTTTCTTATGTGTTGCGTCTTAAGAACACAACTGCATTTTAATTCTTCCATCTATTTGATGAATGTTATTTTCCTTTAGAAGGTTTTTCTACATTTGTGTTTTGCAGAGAAGTTCTGCCAGATAGAAAAGCCAGGTAGCTTGGAAAGAAGCTGACTTGATCCTGTGTAGCAGACATTTATGTAGAAAATGGTATCTACACTGGAGATACTCAGATCACTGTCTAGAGAAGTGGGTGGTCACCAGGAGTACAAGGATTAAATGAGTGTCATACAGTATGTTGGGCAAAGCATACCAGTCTTAGAAATCAGTTCAGCGTTCCCCAGACTTCTTACTGGGGGAAAAAAAATGGAAGCTTAATGTTAAATGGTAAATTTCAACAGAATTTTTTCATATACAGCTTTTGAGAGGTAATTTATTGTGTACTTAGAGTATGTCACTATTAGGTATACTGACAGTGCTCCAGATAGCATAGACTTCTGGTACGCTGTTCTGTGAAGAACAGAGGAGAGCTACCAAGCTGGTGAAGGGTCTAGAGAACAAGTTCTGTGAGAAGAGGCTGAGGGAACGGGGCATGTTTAGTTTGGAGGAAGCTGAGGGGAGACCTCTTTGCGCTCGACAACTACGTTAAAGGATGTTGTAGAGAAGTGGGTGTTGGCCGCTTCTCCCAAGTGAATAATGACAGGACCAGAGGAAGTGTTCTGAAGTTGCAGCAGGGGAGGTTTAGACTGGATATTAGGAAGAACTATTTTACTGAAAGAGTGGTCAGGCACTGGAAAGGCCTGCCCAGGGAGGTGGCTGAGTCACCATCCCTGAAGGTATTTCAGAATCATGTAGATGTGGCACTTTAGGGAATGCTCTAGTGACTGAGATTGTAGGGTGTGGGTTGTGGTGTGGTTTGTTGTGTTTTTGTTTTGTTGGTGGGTTTTTTTGGCTTTTTTTTTTTGTGTATGGTGACACTTCTGTGATTCTGTAATTTTTAAAGGCAACTTGAGAAGGTGAAAACGTGATTTCCAATATCTAAGTCTTTGAATGCTTTAATTGGTTGACAGTGTTGATGTAATAGTAATGTGTGTGAGAAGGAATGCATTTAGAAGTTCACTCTTACTTTTGGAATGCTATGAAAGACTTGAGTCAGAATTGCCTCACTGGAATACAGTCTAACAAGAACAGGAATGTGTGTGCTTGTGAAATGCCCCTTAAATGCCATTAAGGGACAGCATAGTCAGCTCTTGTGTTTTTTGAAATGCTCATGAGACAAGCCACAGGTTTCTCAGCCCTCTCTCCTCTGTGGTAGGCCCTTGCCTCAGACCAAATGTGCGATGATGGAACTGTACCAGGTTTTGGTTATACTGGTTTTAAGCTGGTGGTAGTGAATAAAGAGTGACTTTGCTCAAATAAAATTTATAGCTTTAAAAATTGATCCTACTAATACTTGTTGCTATTTCATAAAGTTTGGTATTGGTGACCCTTACTCTAAGACATCTGAGATACTATCAAGATGAGTTGTACAAGCTCACACGATGCATAAGGCACCTCTTGCTAGATATGTACCCAGGTGTCAATCAGTGGTATTTCTGGGATTCGCTCCATCTACCTGGTACATGGAGCTTCTTGACCAGGGTTTTAAAAAAGAACTGACACACTCATATTCTGGAAATTTGACATGTGTATTACTGTCTCTGCTTGAGTGCAGCAGTGTCCTACGTAACAACCATGAGGCCAAGCTCAGTTAAATCGTTTGGTGTTTCACCCTTTCTATATTATTTTATTCTGCCTGGTGCTTGATTATTTTCCTTCTATATGAAATTTTCTCTCTGCTATATGGCTACAGGTACAAAAATTTTTGAGTACTTGACTCTTATCTCTTACATGACTTCTAAAGGATTATTCAAAGCTTTTAAATGTGCATGATATTATTTGCCTTAAGAGGATTATCACATCATTAATGTTATCTAATGTTAACATGTTCCTTTTTTCTGTGCTTTTGCATGTGTTTATTGCAGCCACTGGAATTGCTCTGGCACTCTCTAGATGAATGGCTTGTTCTCATAGCCACGGAGCTGATGAAAAACAAAAGGGACTCAGCCAACATTACTTCTATTTTACTGAAGCAAAAAGGACCAGATCACCAGGATGCTCCTCCTACACCTTCCTTTGTTGCTGCAGGAACTGAGGGCAGGAAAGAGCTGTCCCCTGATGCTGGCGAGTCGAAAGCATACGATGTCACTGGGAAGCAGGAAGCTTGTGCTGATTGCCAGGATGTTATCTCCATGACAGCAAACAGGCTAAGTGCTGTCATTCAAGCCTTTTATATGTGCTGCTCCTGTCAGATGCCTCAGGGGTAAGGAGGGGATCCTGTTCATTACCTAAACTGTTAGCTTTTAAAAATCGTATGTGCTTTCTTGGAAGAGTGTTGGTGCTGACCAGATGATATTAGTGATAGTCAAAGGTATTGCATTTTAATGCTCTCACTAGTTCAATTATTTGAATGAATTTTTTTTTTTCCTCCCTTGGGTTTAGTGGCACCAAACAGCACAGCAAATTTTCCATAGTGCTGCTGCCTATGGATGGAGCTGTGTTGGGGTGGATTTCATATTGAATGTCTAATGGCCATTTATAGGATACAGAGATGTCTCTCATGTGGGTTACTTGCAAGTAACGTAATTTTGGTCTCTTGAAACTTAGCTGTTCTTGCTGTGGGTACTTAATGTGAAATTATCCCTAATTTTAATGTGATTATCCAACAGCAGCTATAAGCTTGGGAAAAAAATGTGAATTATCTTTCTGTGTGAAAATAGCAGCTGGGGCAAAACTTGGCTCTATTACAGAAGTTTATAACAAGAAGAGTTCAATCTCAAAGTACTGCTCGCTTGGAATTCTGCCCTGGGTGGGCAAACATAATTTTATATGGAACAGGTGCTTACAACTTAAAAAAAATTAATACCATCAATATCAGGTTTATAAAGACAAAAAGCATGTCCACCATAACCGAGGTCTTAGGCTGTCCAAGATTGTTATGGATTATATTTGTAAACTTGCAAGGAAAGGATCCTTTGACCTTCTTGAGTGGAAGATTAGGCAAGTACGGTGGTATTACAAACTCTCAAGGAAAACTTGCTTCCAGATTCCTACTACGTGGCAGCTTGTGGTTTATTCAGAGCCACTGTAAGTGGTTTTTCTGTTCTGTCAAACTTAGTGGAATAAAAGCTTTTGAGTTGGCCACTATCGTTTGTCTGGGGCAAACTCCTTGATGGACATTCCAGAAGACAGTCTAGGGTTCAGCAGGTTCCACAAGCAACGTGACAATTCTTTTAATTTTACTCCAGCTTGAAAAAGGACCTGTTGGTTGGCCATTTCCCTTGACATCTTCATCAAACCTTGCTAAGATAAAATGCCAGTCAAGTATTGTTTACAGCAGCCAAATGCAAAGCAGAAATATTCAATGGAAATTATTAAGTATGTTCTGTTACTATCACCACCTCCCATGCCCCTGATTTCTCTCTCTGTACCAAAATTAAGCCAGAGAGGTGACTGTCTCTCTGTGCCCACGCGACTTGCTGATGGACCTTGCCCAATGAGACTGTCCCTCTGCATCTTTTATGCTTCAGGTTAGGGAGACCTCCCGTGGATGCTACATAAGTTTAATTAAGAGTTGTTATCTCGGAAGCTAGGGGAGTAAGAACTGTGTCAATGACAACTGGGAGAACTCCCTGGGATGCAGGAAAGGAAAGCAAAGCACACCTAACATTCTGTGTTGCTTTAGGGCTTTTCAGAACTGTGTAGAGAAATGCAAGGACCTGAGACTTACTGAAGTTTTCCTATTAATAGGAGTAAATGGCACAATGGTGTAACTCAGTACTGCTGCCATCTTCAAATAACATTTGAAATCACAGCAAATGACATTTTGAGACAAACTAATTTAAAATGGCTCTAATTTTAGATTTTTAGTCTTTGTTTAATGGAGGAGTGTAAACAGAGCTCATGGTTTTCCATTGTTCCTAATGCAATAAAGGTGGCATTTCATGCTTAAATGGAAAATCAGCTGGTTAACATTTGAAATACTGATGTTACTTTCTTTTACTTGCCATGATTGCTTTTTTGCTGCCAATGCTGATAGTGAATCTAGGTATTCTTTGTTGATGTACTGAAGTACAATGTTCCAAGTTTTCAGCATCAAAACTGACAAGTGTATGCTAAGTTTTTTGTTTGTTTTCTGTTATTTTTTCTTCTCTGTATATTGCACTTTGCAGCTTGTGTGGCAATTTACAGGTAGAGAGCATACATTCCTTTTCAGGGAAGACTCTCTTTGTTTAATATTTTCAGATAACTTCTCAGACCAGGAGTGTGTTTAAAATGTTCATGTTTGGTCTATGGAAGATTTTATTTCCTTGTTTGGTTTTTTGTGTGGATGAGGGAAAGGATATGGTGAGGGGTGTTCCTTCAAGACAGTAAGGGAGGGAAGGAAAGTAGCCCACTTTATATAAAATGAGCAGTTCTTGTCTTAAGTTGGTGCAAAGAACAAGAAGAGTTCTGCTCCTTTTCACAACCTTACAAGGCACTTGATGAGAAGATTTTATCCATTGTTTGCCAGTATTCATTAGCTTTTGCAGAAACTAAAGGATCCAAATAAGAATTCATCTTTTTTAAAAAAATGCAGAACACAGAAGTAAATAAATGGAGTAAAATTTGCACTCATGTTAATCCTTCCCTTGTTCTACATATATATATATGTACACATATATATATATATATATATAAATAATTCTATACTGGTGCATGAGTCACTTGCCTGGCAAGTAATTTTGTTATTTCACAATGCCATTACATACGACCTTGCTCCCCATTATGAAGTTTGCCAAGTTTGTAATGTTATTTCTTTGTGGCTCTTTCCTTATTTACCACAATTTACAAGGTCTGTGGTGGGAGTATTTTACAATGACCAAGAATATAGAATAATGTGCATATCATGTACATTGCACACATAGTACCAGTCCTTCCATATATGTGCTTCCATTGATGTATTAAGGTGGAAGGAGACAATAGAAAAATGCATATCTCCATTAGTATGAGCTTATTTTGTTCATATAATTAGTAACAGTTAATGGCCAGGCTGCTTGACCTGGATTATTGGCATTTTTGCACTTTCTATTAGTTTATTATGAAATCTTAATGCTGCTGAGTATTTAGTTTCATGAATCACTAGTTAAACAGCATCAGTTTCTATTTACATAGTATTTTCTTAAGAAAACCCAGCAGTTTATGCAATTCAAATTCTTTTCATTAACCAAAAGCATCTTGCAATTTTCTTTGAACAGGATGACATCGCCTCGTTTTATAGAATTTGTCTGTAAACATGATGATGTCCTTAAGTGTTTCGTTAACCGGTAAGCTTCAAGAAATACAGAATTTCTGATTTTGTTTTTTTCTTTTCCCAAAATACTTTAAACATGTTATTTGCCTTGTTACCAGCTTGTATTTTTAAGTTATTGTTCTGACATACGTCCCACATGCACTTTAAGGGTCCTGCCAAATTCAAGGCAGTGTATATTAATGATTCAAAGCTCAGGCTTAAATGAACTCTTCTGCACGTGTAAGTGATCCTTGTGTAAGGTTTTGTGAGATTTTGTGAACAAAATATTTTTCACATAGCAGTGGTATAATTTCCTCAATGGATTCTTTCCTCACCTTTGTTCCAAATAAAGCCTTCCCTTTTGAGGCAGAAGAAAACTTTCATTCTTCCTCCAGTGTGTTATACGGAATGACTTCTTAAAGGAGTCTAAACCGTCTTTGTACACCCGGCTGTTTCCAAAGTTTCTCTGGGATTGCCCAGTTTATAACCTCGCTTCTGTCTGGAGAGTTGTTTGTAATCCTCCATGCTCACAGGATGAGGTTGTATAAGAAGTCGTTTGGAAAACATTACAAAATGAAGAGTGAGTTGGAAGTTTTCTATATGACTAATGGCATTGTCTTTTTATGTAGACTTTGGGTATTGTGAAACGTTATTATTAGGTCTCTGACTAACAGACTTCTAACCTGTTTTTCTTTCAGAAATCCCAAAATAATTTTTGATCACTTTCATTTTCTTCTTGAGTGTCCTGAACTAATGTCCAGGTTTATGCACATCATAAAAGCTCAAGTAAGTGTGAGGAGATGCTTAGTTACGACTTCTATGAATATAAGGAGAGCGTTTTGTTTAATAATAATAATAATAATAATAATGATATATTTTAAAAAAACCAACCCATTTGGGGTGTTTGGAAGAACTAAGTGTGGCCTCCAGTGCTTTTGAATCTGAGGTGGTGAAAGATCAGGTTAAACAGAGATGACAGCCAGATTTCTGTACTTCTGATTCTTTAAAACACAAGCGTAAGTCCATTTGAGATGACCAATGTTAATTACAAGTCCAACTTTTGGTCGGACAGAGTGAACTTTCTATTATTAAATCATGTTGCACATCATATTGATCTTTAAAATGCTGTGCTTTTTTCCTTAGTTGACTTAAGTTTTTGGACAAAACCAGAGGATAAAGACACCACTATGAGTTGATTTGGCCATAGTTAATTAGCGGCAGGTCCTTCAGTGAAACATTGTGTTGTCTTGTTACCCTTTACTCTGTTTCCTACCATTTCCTTTTGTTTGTTTAGGATATTTTTGAGCAAAATCCTGATGTCTTGCATAACGTAAACTCACTTCTGAGTTTAACACAGGATGTGAATTCAAGACTGAAGAGTTACTCTAAGGAAGACTAGTGTAGTTAAGTGGAAAAATTAGTGAGCAAACCGCCCTATAGAAGTCTGCTACTTTCCATAACTCTGGTAGCTATTTCTGAGTAGCTGATGGTCTTTCTGCATAACAGATTTCAGCAAGCACTCAAGGGCACGTCTAGTCATTTCCTCTTCCTGGAATACTTTATAGTGTATTGAGATAGAACCACTGAGTAACTCTCTGCGCATCTCAAAAATTGAGAAGTATGCGTAACCATCTTCCAGTGATGCTTAGAGAGAGGAATTAATTTAGTTGAATGCATCTATATAATATGGCTTACCCCTTGTTTTATAGCCGTTTAAAGATCGCTGTGAATGGTTCTATGAACATCTGCATGCTGGGCAGCCGGATTCGGACATGGTGCACAGGCCTGTCAATGAAAATGACATCCTTTTGGTTCATAGAGGTATGGTGTTATAGATGGAAGTGCTGTAAGTTCGAAATACATGGAAACATAATGATAAAGAATTAATTGGTACTTTGTATTTAGATTCTATTTTTAGGAGTAGCTGTGAAGTTGTGTCTAAAGCAAATTGTGCAAAACTAAAGCAGGGGATTGCTGTGAGATTTCATGGAGAAGAAGGCATGGTGGGTAAAAATTGCGTGGTTTTCCTTTATGGTATTTATGTATGGAAATATTAATTAACTTTCACAAGTATTTTTTTGAACTAAATCCTAATTTTTAAATAATATTTCTGCTTTGTTAAGAAATATGTGGTTACCCAGCATAACTGTTTGTGCAGTGAAAATTCTGTGTGCTAATATGTTTTATTCTTTTGACATACAGGGCCAGGGTGTGGTGCGTGAGTGGTTTGATATCTTATCCAGTGAAATAGTTAACCCAGATTATGCCTTATTTACCCAGTCAGCTGATGGTACGTCTCTGCTTTTTTTAAACCTAATTTTATGGTGTCTTTTATAAAAGCATTTTTATAAGCCAGGAAAAAAAGTTACTTAATTGGTTTCAGAGTACAAGATAGTTACTTTTTAAAAAGTAACACTAATACAATTGATCTCATATATAGACAAGTGATCTATTTTACATTTTTATAACTACAGATGACATATTTTTCTTAATTTGATATTTCTTTGATTTTTGTCCTCTCTCTTGGAAGGGGAGAATGACTTGTTGGTTTGAGTGAGGTTGTGCTATTTCTGCCTGATAGTAGAAGGCCATAATGCTTTGAGTAGTAGAGAAAGTGTTTACCTTTCTTCTGCATCTGCAAGGGAACTGTGGAGACATTATTTTATTTCCTTTTAGAAATCCACAAACTCAGTCTGGTAAATCCTGTGGTAAAACTAGATGTTGATCTCCACAAGTCTACAATGTATTTGACTTTTTATCTTTTGGGTCCTTCCTGTAAAGCAAATCTTTATCAATAAAAGATTTCACAGAGTCATCAGTGATAAATGTTTTACTTTCTACCTTACAAAGTCTTGGGAAGTAGCAAGGGATTCAGTCAACAGGAGATTCAGGGATGTCTGTTTGAGGTGGTCTTTTTCAAAGAGACCAGGACTGAACAGTCTCCTGTCTGCATCTGGCTGGGGCCAGATGAGAGGAAATGGGCCCATTCTGGTCCTTCCTTTGAGCACGGTCACAATTTGATAGCAACGTGGCCCATTAGAGTGAGGGGGGAAAAAAAAATGCACATAACATTATAGCAAGATAGAAGACCAAATTTAGCAGATCATGATTATCTGTATGGTGTTGATAATTATTTCAGAGTGGTGCCTTGGAGAGTGACTAGGCAGTATCATTGTAATAACAGGATGTCGTTGTGTTTGAATATATTTCTTACTGATGTCTTTTTGGTGTAAACAAAAAAACCCAAACATCTTCCAGAACCCTAAAATAAAACTCTTCAGTGGTTTCAGGTGCTTAGTGTATTCGATAAATAGGAACTTTGCTTACTTTTTCTTAAAGTCATGAAACACAATAATCTTTGTATTTTATAGGAACAACTTTCCAGCCCAACAGCAACTCTTCTGTAAATCCAGATCATTTGAACTACTTCCGTTTTGCGGGCCAGATCCTGGGGTTGGCTCTGAATCACAGGCAGTTGGTGAACATTTACTTCACGAGGTCATTCTACAAACATATCCTCGGTATGGTTTTATTAAAATTCTGGTTTTTAGTCATAACAGTTGTTTAAGCAGTAAACATTTTCCTTTTCTACCTTTGTGTGTGTGTATTAAATGTGGGAAAAGTCTTGGAAATGAATGTTTTGCTAATCTTTTATGGACATCAGAGTCACAACATGTTATGGCAGTAATTGCTATTTGAGTCTGAACCTCTCTTAGGAACTGTTATAGTTGCACAATACAGAAATACATCAGCAAAACTGTGTGGGGATTTTATATACAGTTAGCAACTTTTATTAAAATAGTGAATCTTTCATTTTATATTTTAATATGAATCTTAAATTAAAAACAAGGCAGGCATCATTAATTTGTCTGAAGTATAATCATATAATTTACTTGTCTTTAATGTTGCTGACTAGGAATGCCTGAAAGGCAGTCTAATGCAGTCAGTTGTTTTTATGGTGTATGCAATTCTTTGCATCGCAGTTGTGAAATTCGTCTTTCCTGGTAAGTAACGTCATTCTTGAGAATTTAAAATAATCTATCCCTAGTTAATTTAGGACAGACTTACAAAGTTGATAATGTTCATGAACTCTGGCAAAAATCTATCGGGCATTCCTTGTTATGCCTGCAGTCCTTCAGTTAGTATACTATTTTTAACAAGGTGAATCCATCCAGTTGTGAACATCCCTGTCTACCCACTCCAACAAATGCTACATATTCCCTGAAACAGTGCTTCAGAACTAATGCAGGCTCATCCTGTCTCCTTCCTGAGGAAAGTTAATTCATGCACTTACTGTAGCATTCAAGGGGATTGGTCAGAAGTCTTTATAAAAATTTAACTTCTTTTTAACAGACAAGGACTGGTGTTATCTCTAGATACATAACGTATCTAATCTATCTAATAGAGATGCCACTGCTGTTAGGTGGTGCTATCCGTGGTCCGGGGCTCTTCTCTGCTCTTCTTTGAGAACCTTTGTGCCTCTTGATTATTGAACATGATGCATCTGTTTTGCATTGGCATGAGAAATTTTCCCTCTTGCATGATGTGATGGAAGAGTAAATTCGCTTTGCATTCCTGTTACTCCTCGAAGTACATAAATTCCTTTGCTGCTGCATGCAGAATTTGCTTTGTGTTTGAGCGTTATCCTTCAATTTTCTTTTGAAGTACAAGATAGCTTGATGTTGGAAGTCTTACTTTTCCTCAAGAAGCGCTCCTTACTTCACGACCTACCAAGGTTTTCAAGGGATTGTTTGCATCTGCTTGTCTGTAATCATTCTGTCTGTTACTTGTTTGCTGAGTTCAGGACAGATCAACTCTTTAACTTCAGATTTACTGTTTCTCTTCCCTAGAAGCGTTCAGGGAACAAGCTGTTGCAGCTTGATGGTGCAGCAAAGATCTTGACAAAGGGATGCATTTTACTTCTCTCCTTCACTACTGCTTTCTGCTGCAGGACACTGAGTATAAGCTGGGCAAGAGGCAGTGGGTGGCAGCCGGTCTGAACAGCACCGTGTTGGCAATGCCATGTTGAGCTTCCCTAGCTGTTGATCTTCATATGAGAAAGTGGTTCCAAAGTAGACTTATCCTTGTATGGCACAATTTGGTACAGACTGTGAAGAGTTAGCCCCTAACTTCAAGAGGTTGCTCTGTGTGGGCAGAAGAATGACGCTCACAGGCTGGTCCTATGTGAGTTATTCACAAACCTGAAAAACATACTTTTCTGCTATTCAGTGACAGCTTGAGCATAGCAAGGTATTTCTCCTGTCACCATTTTTAGAAATAACTACTAATGCATTTGGATTCATTTCTAGTTTGAATCATTATTATATACTGGATTTGTTCGTTTCCAAACTGACAATGGCCTAGTGTTCACTTTTTTCTTTCTTTTTTTTTTTTGTTTATTTTTGTAGAGTACCTATTGCAAACCAAACAGCAGTGAGTAGCCTCTGTTAATAACATCTCACCAGTCCCTCTTAGTAAGGTCTTGTCATTCTGTTGAACAGTGATCCTGCAACTCTCTAGAGGTTGAACCTTTAAGATCCAAAGGTTCACAGATTCTTATCATTTCTTGTTACTTATAGACACAGAGAACTGGAAGAATTACACCTCCACTTCCCAGTGTGGTTGTTTTTACAGTGTCAATTATAGTGGTTTATTTAAACCTTTCTAAGGCCTTCTCCTTCAGCTTTGTGTATCTCTACTCTTTTTGCTTAAGGAACTTAACCTCCTCAGCAGCAGATGCTCCTGAGGGACTTGTGTTTCATTTTTGTTTCAGATTCAGCAATGGGTTATGCTGTTTTCATGCCAAATACAAGTTACCAGGTTATAGACACAGGGATTCCCTTCAGCTACTTGTCAGGCCTTAAGTAATGGAGCATGAAATCTTTTGAAGCCTGAGACCATTTCCATTCTTTTATTTTCTCACCTTGCACCGAGATCGTTGTTTTCTGGAGCCTTTCCTGTTGATGGCACTGAATCCACCGGCCGTGTGGTAAGATCTGTGCTTGAGGAACAGTGTGGACCTTTTTCAAAGGGACTCTTCTCTTTAGTCAACAGACATGGTGTGGAAGCACTTTATACAGGTTTCAGCTTCTAATTAAACAAATAAGACTTTTTTTGAGACTCAGGGGGGTGCATCATCTTTTTTCATTGTGATGAACTGAGATCTTTCTCCAACAATATCTGGTAGTTAAGGAAAGATCACCAACCTAAGTGATGACCCAGCTAACACACAACTAATGTGCTTTATAATGTTAGGTATGTAGTTTGCATGATTTCTTTCTGTGCTATTAAATCAATCCTTATTCCATAGCTTCTCGCGTTTATGAGGGTTGCACTCTGATACAGATATAAAATGGAGGCAGAAGTATAGTCAGAAATCAATAAGGTCTCTGAGGTTGGTGTTTCTCAAACTGCCCATCTGTCTGCTTAAGCAGGGGAGGAGAAGGGAGTTTCACTAGTGCTCCTGTCTGGTTACTTTGTATTTTTTCTAAGGAGCCAATTACTTTTCTGTTTGGAAAAGGAAACTTCCATCTCCCACATGCAAAGACACATAGCAGGTAAGTTCCTAGCTGTGCTATTTGCTGTTAGACTTAAGCCTGCTCTTTCACGGTGTAATGGAAAATACTCCTTGAAATGGCATAAACAAAAATGAAAGTTAATTTCTAGGTCAGTGTATATTGAGCTGGAGGCCTTAAATCCTTGAATACTTACTGAACTTGTCTCAGAGCTTACCTGTGATATCTTTTGGAAATTGTGTTGCACAGAAATGCCTGTTTATGGCAATTATGCTAAGACAGGTTTCTCTTCCTTTTCAAACTACAGGTGCCTTAAGGGTATGGCAAGAGAAAGATATGTAGTATTTCATGGGATTCAAGTTTTGTCCTGATAAATGTGACAGTTTCTTTATAACTGCTTGGCTTGAATCTGTTGATTGGCAAAATACCTGTCAAGCAAATGTGTGAGCTTAGTGCTTTGGTCTCACAACGTGCTGACTACGCGTGTAGTCTCCTCATAACGCTCTCGTTCAGCTTCTTCTCTAAAGGAGTCTCCGATTCCTACTTTTCAATCTGCTTCTTTTCCCATATGTTTTGCTTGTATCCCTCAGAGACATCATTATTTCCACATTTCATATGTGAAATGCACATATGCTTACTAGTTGGCAAAAGTTTCCTCTAGAAACTACTAGGCAGCTGTTAGATTCTTGGCTGCTTTTTTTTTTTTTTTTTGAGAGAGATAACAGTGAAAATTCATCAGTAAATAATCTATCCCTCTCCTAAACTGGCATGTTGCTTGACTTTTATTATAAAAACAATGTCTTAGAGCTTGTGTACTTGTGTATGCACCATTTCAGCACTTGTCAGCTCTTGCAGAGAAATGCTGTAACAGATCTTACACTTAACATGTTTGCAGTGGTTGCTAACCTTTGAAATTTGTGTTACTCTCTGGGGTACTGCTTCGGCAGTCCATAGTGTGCTAAGACCTTTACTAATGGGCACCCTGGTGACATTTCACAATGCACAGAAGATGGTGCAGCAAAGAGAGAACTTCCTGATAACTTCTTCAACTGAAGAGTAAATCTTGTAACAAACATGAATAAAAAGAGAAAAAAAATAAATAACAAAAGAATTTTCTAAGTACAGAAAGGTTCTCTTCAAAGTTCTCTTCATTTTTTTTTTTTTCAGTTTAGAAATCTTTTCCTGACGGGAAAGGTATTTTTGTATAGAGAAATATGGTATTTGGGTTTCTAAAACATAAGTAGAAAACTTAAAAATTTGTTTAGGAAACTCATTTAACGTGTTCTGTCTGGTTAAAAGCTTTTACTGAAATCCATTAGTGAGCTAAGACTGTGCAGACTGTTGTTGCTCAAGTGGTATGCTGTTTGCTGCACTGAGGGAAAAAAAGCATACTGAGGAAACTCAATCATTTTATACTTTTAAAATATAGTAAGTACAGTTCTGCTGTAGTTAGTAATGGTGAATCACCTTTTCTCTTTTCCTATTACTGCACTATTCTGGTTTCTCTCTAGAGGGCAATCTTCTACCGTATATTAAGTTGGAACCCTTCTTGCTTTATTCTATTTATTGGGGTTTTTTTTGTCTGTTTGTTGTTTCTAGGTATACCTGTAAATTATCAGGATGTAGCATCTATTGATCCGGAGTATGCAAAAAACTTGCAGTGGATTTTAGACAATGACATCAGTGATCTGGGTTTAGAGCTGACCTTCTCTGTTGAGACTGATGTGTTTGGAGCGATGGAAGAAGTACCACTGAAGCCAGGGGGTGCAAGTATACTGGTTACACAGGAAAACAAGGTGAGTACACAGGTTTATTTAAAAGTTGATAGTATAAGAAAAGCAATTGGACTGACTTCCTGAATAGTTGGAAGCATAAATGGTATACCCGTTTTGAAGGGAAATACATAAAATAGAAAAGCTACACACACTCTTCCCCCCTGTTTCTAGCTTAGTATGTTATAGAAATAATACCACTTAAAATCTCTCTAAGTGTTCAGGTTTGAGGTTCTTTCTCATAGAACTCTTGGAGGGAAAATAGGAGCAACTTTAAACGAATGGTTTATTTTGAAAATTATAAATATTCCTAAAGTTAAGTAGTGGGTGTATATACCGGGAAGGCAAAATGGTAGCACTTGCTAAAAATAAAATCTTAGGTAATATTGCAAAGTGTGCTGCCTGCCAGGGCTGTCAGTGATGCTGGATTGCCCTACAGTAACATAGGCATAATTGACAGAGTAAAAGGCTGCAGGAAGCTTTTTCAGCCGTTTGCAAGTCACTCAGCATGTATAGAAATAATCTACCTTTTTAATTTGGTTTAATCATAACGGCTTGGAAAGCCCTTGAGTTCTTTGTGTCATTTGTTCAAAAACAAATGTGGAAAAACACGGCCAGATAATGAAAATTATCTAAAAATTAAGATGGGCAACAGTCTAATTGAATTCTAGTTACACACTAGATAGTTTTGAGTGTCTGCAGGAGTGCCATGGGTAGACTTGCATTTTTTTTTGTATCCCTTACTGTTTTGATCCTCATGTCTGCTTTGTGTTTTGCTTTTCATTTGTGTTGAGCTAGCCTAAACATGTTTTGTGTACAGTGATTTATTCAGCCGAAGCAGGCGCCCAGACAGCCGCTGTGTTGGTAAGCGGCCACTTGGTGTCAGCGTTTGTTCTACCAAAACTTCAGTTTGCCTTGGAGCAGTTGGCACCGAGATCTTGTATGCTTGATCCTCACTTTCATTAAGGCAGAGTGTCGTTCCAATAACGGGAATATGTATTATTTGCCTGATTCTGCACTGTTTCCTTCAGTGTAGCCATTCATGGAAGAATACAGATGGTAAGACAAGTCCAATTGTGAAGGCAGTGGATGAAGAATTTCTTTATTGCCTATGAGAGAAAGCAAGGATGTTCATTCTTGTTTGTGGGCAGTCGTAGCTTCTCAAATAGATGTACTTGACATCAATTGTGGTTCGATAGCAACGATTTAAAAACTGTTATCAGTTAACATGAAATTGGAAGTTTGCCCACATGAGGATACCCTGTAGTTAGTACCCTGTAGTTAGTAGTTTACGCTGCTGTGTTAACTTCTGATTTGGGGCATATAGACTAAAAAGGATGGTTGAACGTGTGTAGAACAGATGCCTCCATTCTAGCTCCTCAGCTTTCCTTGGCTGTGGCAGGAGGGGACAGGAGTGCGTGTAGCTTTTATTGGAAAGGTGGTAAAAACCAGATGACTGCTGTGGTAGCTTTGAAACTGTTGATATTAGTTGATTTTTGAATTTGAAGCTGCAAAATGTGAAGTCAACAAGCATCTGTGAGATGGCACTGTCTTTTTGTTCACTGATTTTTTTGTTTGACAGTGGAGAACCGAGTCAATGGAAACTGTAGATCTGTGTTTTAGTGGCGTTTGGGGATTTCCCCCTATTTCTTTTATGTGACGTGGTTTTGCAGTATGTTTTAGCTTAGCAGTTCTAACAGTTTAAACAGGAAAGTCTCTGTTTTATAAAACATCTTAAAACATCTTGCTTTTTTTTTTTTGTTGTTTTTTTAACTGCATGGGATATCTTTCTTCTGCCTTTACCCCAGGAATAAAAGATTGCTGTTTAAAACTCATTGCATTTGCTATACCTCTGGGAGAAGAAAATTCAGCTTGTAAAGGAATTTGCTGTGTAGGCACACCAGCAGATTACCTCCTCAAAAGATAGCATTTTTTTAAAAATGAAATTACGAGTGACTCTATTCCTTAAAAAAAAAAATCCCCAACCCAAACGTACAAACCCACAGAAAACACTATCCATGCCAAAACACCCCTCATCTCCCCACCCCAGAAATCACTCAAACAATCCATTTCCCTCTTACTAAAAACCAAAATAAGAGAGTAATGCCCCATTGAGGAACGGTGTAATAGCTGTTTGTAAAAAGCTGCTTTCTTTGAAGGAGGGAATTTTCTTTTCCTTTTTCCTTTTCCCTTTTCCCTTGTTTTCCCTTTTCCCTTGTTTTCCCTTTTCCCTTGTTTTCCCTTTTCCCTTGTTTTCCCCTTTCCCTTGTTTTCCCCTTTCCCTTGTNCCTTTTTCCTTTTCCCTTTTCCCTTGTTTTCCCTTTTCCCTTGTTTTCCCTTTTCCCTTGTTTTCCCTTTTCCCTTGTTTTCCCTTTTCCCTTGTTTTCCCTTTTCCCTTGTTTTCCCTTTTCTTTCCTTCAGCTGTGTAATAGGTGAATGGTTTGTGGGACCACATGGCACCAATGTTCCAGTCTTGCAGCTGAGGCTCAGTGTAGCTCCAGCTGTAGTGTTAGTTATTGCAGTGGTTCAACTGCCTCTTGTCATGGTAATGGTGAGACTTCAAAGGGAAGAATCAAGCTTCCTCCAGTGGCCGTGTTATGTCTTTCTCCTTGTTCTTTGCCATGTATATTTTTGGCAGCTTGCTATTAATGTTTAGGGGAAAATAATAGGACAGAAGCTGGACAAAGTTTGACCATTTGCCATTTTAAAAACATGGTGCAAATCTGCACAATCCTGCAGAGCTCTCTGTCTTCCCAGGACTTGTCTGTCTGTGAGCTGGCTGTGCTCTTTGGCAGGAAAAAAAAAATGATGGTGGGTTTTTTTTTTCCCCAAACCGCTTTGGAATGAAGCTGTTCTCTGAATCTGAACATCATAATGAACATTGATCCTCGTCACAGTATATGGGGTTGTGAAATCGGGCAAGCATGACCTTGGCTTGATTTACAAAGGAAAATACAGAACAAACCCCTCACCCAAACTAGACTTTGTCATCGTATCTGTGATGCTCATCTAAGTTCAATCAAATCTCCCTTCTTAAATGAAGGCTGGGTGGTACCTTTTACGCACTATGTAGGAATGCATGTGTAGACCTGAAATTATGTAGATATTTCTGTTTTCTAGTGTGTTCCTAAGGCTTCTGAGAGGGACTAAAAGGTAAATGAAGTGAACAGAGGGAAAAACAAATTGACCAGTTTTTTTAGTGGCATATATTATGTAAATTCCGTGGTACAGGTCTTTCAGCATGTGCCAGTGCTGATAGTCAGGATGCTCGGCTATTCCAGGCAGTTTAAAACATTTCTTGTTCCACCTAAAAGCACAGCAACTGTTTTCTCTCATAATGAAAATGTTTTAATGTAAATATTTTTTTAATGCAGAAAACAAGTGTTTGTTATATTTTTTTCTCATAGATCTTTTTAAAATAAGATTGTGAATTTTTCTTTCTGCAACCCTGTTTTCTAACTACCCTAATTTATCTAACAGCAATTTGAGATGTAAAACAAGTGTTTCTGATCATTAAAGACGAGTGTTAACACTGCCTCTAATCCTGATACTGCTAAAGTTTCTGATTTCTTCCTTGAGCTCATAAGATGTCTTCAGTGAGAGTGACTTTTGTCTAGTGCAGTTAATCTCTTTTGGCTGCCCCTCTAATTCCTTAGAGAAGGGAGTTGTCTTCACTTCCACTGTCAGTAGAAGAAACATAGGGAGATTACTAGATTGAAACAAGGTTTTTGGGAACAGCTCTGCATTTGAAGATATGGTTAGGTAATGTTCCTCTTCTTCAGAGCACTTCACAAATTAATTGTCTTCTCACTCTAATAAAATGGTGGTAATGCATTTAAAAATATCTTCCAACTGCAAAGCAAGTGACAACCCCTCTACACTTCTGTGAATATATGGAGCTGCCTTTGAAAAATGGTGTCTTCTAAAAGGGAAGAAAGAAAGAATTCTTCATTGCTTTTGTGCAGGTTCAGAACCTAAAAGCTTAGGTTAATGTTTTCTAAAATTAAAACTCAGGTAGTATTTTTTGTAAGATTATTGTTTTGAGGGAAGGTGATAGTTGAGATGGTTTAATTGGGAGGTATGTTACATGATTTCATTATTAAAAAACAGGATTAGGAAACCAAAGCATTACTTTGAATAATCTAGGAATAAACCTTATTCTCAAGTAGAAATCTCTTTTTTTTTTTTT
>VXBJ01004704.1:215315-227358 GCA_013400055.1 Nycticryphes semicollaris
TTTTTTAGACTTGTGTAGTTTTGTCAGGATAGATGAGACATGTTTATACAGCTTTAATGTAGGCACTTTTGTCTGTCTAGTTCTAAAAACGTTCCTCCATTAACCGATTCCTAGACTTTTGTGTTTTCAACAAAAGCAAGGTTCTAGTGGATTCCTTTTCTAACTGGCATCTTTTAAAGGGGACAGAGCCCCCAAATCGCTGAAGCATGCAAACTGTGATTTGTCTGTTAACCTAATTATGATATTAATGCTTTTCTGTTCAGATTTTTTTTCCTTTTAAAAAAATTAGGAGATTTGCAAGAGTTACTTTAAAAAAATATATAGTTAGACTTCTAGAGACAGGGGGAAGCAAGAAAGCTTTTTGTCTCTCAAATATTCCTTTAAGTTTACGCTTTTTCCTGATTTATATCAGTTTGCCTAATGGAATGCTTTTCTTTGCAGGCATTGCCTTGTTTGTGTCCTTAGGTGATGACAACGGTGTTGTATTAGATGCAGGCATGAGAAACAAAGTTTTACTCAGTTCCTTTCTCTTAGTCCAAGTCCTTGTTTTATGACTGGTTTGTGTTAGGATTTAAACTCTTTTGTTTGGGAATTTCCTTTGGAAGGAAGGAAAGGGGAAGAGCAGAAGGGGCTGTGAACTCTGAAGGGCCTTCTGAATTATTGGGTTGCTTGTGTGAAAAGTGCATAGTGGCTCTTAACATCTTACAGTAGGTGATAATTGTAATGAGGGCTGCATTTGTGGGTGTGGGAGAGTTTGCATCAGCACTATGTATTTTTGCTGTTGTATATCTTAATGATGTTTTCTGCGTTGCAGGCTGAGTATGTCCAGCTTGTCACAGAGCTTAGAATGACAAGAGCCATTCAGCCTCAGATAAATGCCTTTTTACAAGGCTTCCATATGTTCATTCCACCGTCTTTGATCCAGCTCTTTGATGAATATGAACTGGTAAGCAGAAATGTCTATACTTTTTAAAAATACTTTGTTCAGCATACTTCATCAGCAGTGTAATGACAGTAATGACAGAAGTAAACCTCTGTACCCACAAAATAAACATTTTGTATCTCTCACTTCAGTTTTGCTTCCTGAGCCTCTATCAGTGAGGACCTCCATATGTGTATTTCTGCTTATCCTATTTACTTAGAATGATCATCTTCCCTCATGTGCCAGTAATAAATGCCTTAAATTGTAATTTCAAAATGGAATCAGCATATTATGGCCTTTAAACCTTTTCATACTTTCTTTCAGAAGTACAGAGGTTCCTTAAAAGAAAGGAGATGCTGTCTATTGTCTTGACTTTTTCTGAGTCACAAAATCAAATCCAGTAAATTTTTGAGGTGGTTTGATCTTCTGTAACCAAGGCATCTCAGGTTTTGTCTCAAGTCATGCCAAAACTCAGCACTTTTTTTTTCTTTCAGGTTCTTTGGCAATAATTTCTATGTCTTGATATTGTGTGGTTGAATTTAAACAAATCACATGAGGTTACCTGAGTTTAAGAATCTTGTATTAAAATTTAGTTGTAGATTCCATAAGGTTGCAACTAAACAGAAAAAGCACTGTAGTTTTTATTCTTCTTAAAGCATTACTTTTAAAAATAGCATAAACACTTGAAATTAATGGTTGGTCAGGAGAACTAATCACAATCTTGTGTGCTTCTTCTGAAGGAGCTTTTGCTGTCTGGTATGCCAGAAATTGATGTGAATGATTGGTTAAAAAATACAGAATACACCAGTGGTTATGAGAGAGGAGACCAAGTTATACAGGTAAAATAATTTTTTACATAATGTAATACTGCTAATGTAATTTAACCCCCAAAAAGGTGCTTTTGTTGTTGTCATTCTCTGTATGTGTTTATGGAAACTTACTTTGGCTGAAATTTGTGGACATTTCTAATACTGTATTTCTGTATTAAGTGCCTTGGTTATGCATTAATTTCATATGAAAATTTCCATTATTGAAGTAACAAATGAAAATATTCCATTTATTGTTTTACCACTGTCTTTTCAAGTACTGCAAGTATTTAATGGAAATTACAAACTAACTTGTTTTTCACTTAGTGGTTCTGGGACGTTGTGGAAGAACTAACTCAGGAAGAGAGAGTATTGCTATTACAATTTGTTACTGGCAGGTGAGAAACTCTTCTGTAACAACAAATACGTTGTCCAGATATTCTGAAATAAGTCAAAAGACTGCAGATTGCCATACAAGATCATCTAACTAGAAACTGTTTTGCATACTTTGCTGTTCCATATGTTGATCAAAGTAGACAAAGTGTGTGTTAATACTTTTGCTGCCTGTATTGCCAGCAAAATGACTGATTACTTATTTATTATACTTGACTGCTTTGCAAGAGGTCTTTGTATAGTTAAGTTGCTGTCCCAGGCAATTTTCAACAAGGCACTAGTGAATTTAACTGTGCTTTATATTCTTCTTCCTACTGCATATTTATGTGGCTCTTGGCTTCTCCAGTAATCAATATAGGCTTTAATGTACGAGATAACTTGGTATCACTTCAGTCAGTGTAAACAGAACATCCTTCTCCTAAAGCTGAGTTGAATTTTAACATTAGCACAGCGCGTCAAGATCAAGTGAAGATGTAATCTTATGCAAGACTATTTCCTTTCTGTAGGATTTCTTTCTTAACTTCTAGTTGTTCTTCAGGGAAAGCCACTTTTATTTCCTTTCTGGTTTGGGGGCAGCGGGGGAAGGCTTTGAGCCATAAATGCCCTGGTGAGCTGGAGAAGTTGCTGAGTTCGTGTATGCAGATGCTTTGGATCCACAGACGTCCGTGTGGCGCCTGAGCTGTGTAATCCATGTCCTTTTGGTGGCAGGTAGAGATCACACCATCTTCTTAATTTGATGTGCCCTTCACTTTCCAGGATTAATAGAGTAGTTAACTTTTTGTTTGTAAGTTTTGTGGTTAAACAATGGTAAAATACAAATTAAGGTCATCAAACCTTGTCTTTTATACCAAGGAATTTCACAGTTGCAAAGGTATCATCAAATGGCACGGTCTTCAAATTCTATTAGTTTCACTTGATTTATTATGAATTTAATTGTTTTCAGGGAATCTCAGATAATTTAGGAAGCTAGTTCTGTGCGCATCAATCTTTTCTTTTTGCCTTCTGCAGAAATGGTTCCCGCAGTTCTAATTACACATCTGTGGCACGGCTAATGCTGGTCTTTCGTTTTCAGTGGACTAGTCCATCTCTAAATCTAGATAGCAAACAAGGATCTTTAAGATGTAAGGTCATGTTTCAAATACCTCAAATACATTCCAAATTATACTGAAGTGGCATTTTTTATTTTCATGGCATTTGGGATAATCTACTGGGTTCTAAGAGGCGCTTTCTATCAAGTAAACAATTATGTTGTCTGATTAATAAGTGTTTGAGCAGCATCCATTTTGGTCACAAATCACATACTGACTTGTTCTTACCCATTGCTTGCTAGTAGGAAAGAAATTTTTGATATCTTTTCAGGACTCTGGAATTTAAAAACAGTTCTTTTCAGTATCAGCTAGTAGGAACTTATTGTGTTTTTTCTTCAGTAATGTGTATATTTTTGAAAGTTATCTCTAATTAGTGGTGTGCAGCTGATGTTTTTGCACATAAATCCCTGGACAGTCCTAGTTTCTGTGCATGGAAGATTTAGGTGCTGATTTGTCTGTGAGCTAAAATGCCAGTTAGTCTAGTAGAGGCCAGTATCTTAAGTAAGGTTGCACTAAAAGTATACCTGATTTCAAACTATGATCTTTTTCTCTTGTCGCATTTCTCTAGTGAAGAATTGGCTTCTGCGTGTACTGGTTGGCAGGCTGCATTCCAAAATTTCATTGTTCTTTCCATTTCCTTTTCATCCCTTCTGCACTTTATTTTTTGGGGGAGGTGGTGTGTGTGTGTAGTATTCTTTTTTTTTCCAATTAAAGACTATGACATTAGTTTAGCTAATTAAATAATACAATTATCTTTATGTGTCAGTGTTTCCCTGACATCTCTAAATATTTCTTGCACTTTGCTTTTTGTCTTCTTCCCCCATTCTTACAGCGTTTTCTCTTCAATGTAGTGAAGTCTTGCTGTGGTAGTTTCAATGGAGGTACCATTGCATTCATCATTAATACCAATTGAGACATTTTTTTTTAACAGTAAAGTAATTGTTGTAGGCAATGTTTGAATAGCAGATTCTGTGTGTTTGGAGCTCTTGGCGCCCTCAGGAAAGAGCCTAAATATTCTTGTGCTTCAGGTTGGCGATCTGAAAGTTTACTTATGTACCACCTACTTTTTCACAGAATCACAGACTGCTCAGATTGTAGTGCCAGTTCCATGTGCTTTTATTTTTTTCCCTTTTGATCTGTTTGATGTTTATAATAGTATTTGGATAAATCCATTGGCAACTTTTGATGGGGTTTTTAGTTAACAGTTGCAGGTGAATGTTGGCAGCTTATGATAAGTTCTACTTTATTGGTGTTCTGCAGATACCAGGATGGCTGTGTAACTACGTAGGGAACTGTAGTTTCTGTTGAGTAATAAAATATATGCTATTACTTTGTGCATTTGATAAATGTGATAGATACATATGATTACATTTAGAAGTAGAACAAAACATAAGGGAACTGGCTTAAAGTATCTCTTCTACACAGTTTATAAGTTTACACAAAATCTGTAAGTAGGGAAAAAAGGTAGAAAAGTTAGGATTCAGATGCAAACTTAAACTTTTTGATAGTATTGAAGTTTCCAAAGCTATGAAATTGTATCATTGTTCTTGCTGAAGGCTATTTTGCTCATGCAGTAAGAGAGGTAAGATCTTGCGATACTATTTTTGCATATTTGGAAGACTTTTTTTTACTACATTGGCAGTGTTCTGCTTGGAAAGAAAACTCATTCTTGGAGGAGTAAGTTGGCGGCCATCTGTTAACTTTTGAATGTTCAAAGCCCTGATCATACTATAGGATTTTGACCTGTTGTACGAACAACACTGTAGTAGTAAGCTAGACTGTAAAAACCTTTAGCTAATAGCTGGCTGAATGAGAAATTTTCAACTGTTAGGGCTGCTTTTTATGGCTGATTTGAATGTGGAATTCTCTTGGTTCATTGGAGGGGGAAAAAAACAAAGCTGCAGGAGAGGCAGCACTGTATTAGAAATGTGAGCCAAAACCATTGGTATAAAAGAATATCACTGTCAAATCTTTACAATTGTTCTGAATGGTGGCTGTGAGCACAATTCTATATAGCGGTTACCTTTTGTACCAGTGCTAGGACTGTAAGCCCAATGGTTGCTGTCGTTAAGCTAGGTGCTACAGATTTACATGTTGGATGCTATAGCTAGCTCTTAAAGGTAAGTTTTGAAAGCATTACTTTTAAGTAACTTATAAGTGTTAAGAAGTGAACTTCTTAACATTTGGTAGTAGCAACCCTTGCTCTTTTGCACTTTCGCCAAGTAGTTTTACTTTGAGTGGCAACATTACTTCTTTCTTCTTTTTCATTCTTGCTCCTGGTTGTTACAATTGCTTTCATTTTGTGAATATGGGAGCACTGTTCTTAACGTAAGTACCTGCAATCCAAAATTCTAACAGCTATTGTATATTTTATGGTAGGCTTATTTTGTTTTATCAGATTCTTTCTTTGCTAGCTGTAAAATAGCAGACTCGCTGAGGTTGGAGGGTATTTCTGGAGATTTTTTTAGTCCAACCATACGCTCACACCAGGGTCAGGTAGAGCTGGATGCTCAAGGTCTTGTCCAGGACAGGTTTTAACTGTCTCCAGGGTTGGTGACAGCTCAGCTTTTCTGGGCAACTTTTTCCAGTGCTTGACCACCTCACAGTAAAAATTCTCACGTTTAAATGGAAATTACCTGAATTCCAGTTCGTGCCCTTCGTCTCCTGTTCTGTCACTGGGCATCACTGCGGGCTCTCTCTTGAGACTTGTGCTTCATCTTTTGTATTCCTCCCTTCAGGTATTTATATACATTGATTGGATTCCCCTGAGCCTTCTCTTATCCAGGCTGAACGGTCCCAGCTTCCTCTCCTCCTGTGTCGGGCCACATCTTTGTGGCCCTTTGCTCAACTTGCTGGAGTATGTCCCTGTCCCTCCTGTAGTGGGGAGGTTGGAGCTGGACTCCAGATGTTTCTCATGGAGTACAGGGATGGGACCACCTTCCTCGACCTGCTGGTCACATTCTTCCTGATGCAGCCCCAGAGGCCTTCTTTGATGCAAGGATTTAGTGCTGGCTCACGTTCTTCTGGCTTCTTCACATTCTGCTGGCTTCCTTAGTCCTCATCCTTTTGTTACATTGTTTTCAGTTTTTATTCCCCCCCCTCGGAATGAGGGCTATGTTAACAACATGTTACCTTCTCATGCATGCCAACTTAAGTTGATGTTATAAAAATATCTGAATTTTGTTCTATTTGCCTCTGTTAGTTTAAAGGGAGGGCCTCAGAAGACACCAGGGCTTATTGTGTCCATTTACACCTTGAGTAATCCTTGAACAATACATTGGTCAAAGGGAAAAAATCAGACAAGATGATTTAGCGTGTTGTGGTTTTGCCATAAATTGTCACTGGATGATAGAGCGACTGATGTAATGGTTTTATTAGTGAGTTGAAGTATTTGATCCGAAGTACTAAATGAAAGGACACGTCAAGGACACTTTGGTCAGTTGTCCCACAGATAGTAATTGGAGAATGAGCTTTTTTTTATGATGCAGTATTTGTTAAACTGTAAATACAAATAACCATAGATGCTTGCCTAAACTGAGGTAACATCCTGTTACAAAAACTGGTTGTAGAAATGAGTCCTCTTTCCAAATGGAATTCTCTTTCAATATCATTCAAACAATTTGATGCCTAATGTAAATGAACAAATGTTATAATATTGTAATTAAAAGCATTTAGAAAATGAGAATTTTGATATGATAAGAAAGGAGGAACCTTGATAAAAGTATTAGTAAGTGGTCACATGTAGTAGTAAGAGGTATTTGCAGTGTAAAGTTTATATTTTTTGCTTATAATATTTTTGTATCTGTGAATTTTCTCAGTTCCAGGGTGCCTCATGGTGGCTTTGCCCATATAATGGGTGGCAGTGGATTGCAAAATTTTACAATTGCTGCTGTGCCGTATACTGCAAATCTTCTGCCAACATCAAGCACGTGGTAACATGTTGACTATTTTCATTGACATACCTTTAAAGCAGGGCTTTTTCATGTCAGTCGTAAACAAAAAATATAGTTCTTTTGAATGTTTTCATTAAAGGCCAAAAAACCCCATTTGGACAGTTAGTGAAGTATTCACTCTCCAACATGACAGTGGTAGGTTTTAAGTCAGATGATGTTACACTATGTTTGCTCTTTGTTTACTGCTTCATTTTGCTTAACTAAAGGCAGTGGGATCAATAAGGGAATATTCAGGCTAAATTGTTGTATTACAATTTACTGAAGTGAAAGAAACCCTTTATTCCTTGCAATATATTCCAAAGCTCAGTAGTACTGCAACGCAGCGTGGGTTTGTTCTCTTCCTTAAATGTGACACCTTTACGGTTTTCGACTGGAAAACTTTGCTGGTGGGTTTCTTACTGAAGTGAGATGTGACTTTTTTTTTGTTGTTTCCCTTTTCAGTATCAACATGCTGAAGTTACCTGAATACCCAAGTAAAGAAATCCTTAAGGACAGGCTTCTTGTGGCATTGCACTGTGGAAGCTACGGTTACACAATGGCATAATGAAGTCTAGAAAACTCGTCCGGCTACTGATGTGCAATTCAGAGTGGCAGAAGTAATTTTGGAAACTGTCAATAGAAAAGCAGCTGAGATGCTGCAGCCCGTTGGCGGGGCTGGGCTTCAGAGTTCGTACCGGATCATCAGCTTCTTCCTCCATTAAATGTTGTCAAAGTAACTCTGACACCGTCACAGTGAACTTCTCGGAACGCTGTATTTTCATTTTGTAAAATGACAGATCTGTATGGAAATCAGTTTACATGCTTTTCATTTTTACTTCAGTCTGAATCAGGAAGTTTTGACAAAATCTCTTTCCAGAGTTTACTTTTGATTTTTCAACTCTATGGTTGAATGACGTTTGTGTGTTAGTTCACTTTGCACTCAAATGGACAGACTTGTACTTTATGCCTCGTTGCATGTGAAAGTGCCGTTTATTTTTGCAGAGAACACGATAGAAAGTTCAATTTGGATATTGTACAGTAAGACAAATCTGATGTATTTTCCATTTATTTGCATAGTAACAAATAAAATTTTATAACTTTTTAGTATTTGAATGTATATAGTGTGTAAAGATTAGACTTATAACTGGAAAAAATAACAGATGAAGTTAATATCTAATTTATATTAGAATTTACACTATATTCTACTAAATATTTAAAGTATTTGTGACTTTATAGTCAACTTGCAGTTTAGAAATTGTAAATAGTATTTAAGATCTATATCCATTTGTTTGAATGCCTTTACTCCTTCCTTGACATAATTGTATGTTCAAAAGGTATTATTAAATTTTAATATTTTTACCAGAATCTGCATGTGACAAGTTTGTGTGTCTTTGTGGGTGGTTTATTCTTTTTTTGTTCTTCCCCCAGGATTTTATTCATGTTACTGTAATTTGAATTGCCATGGAAGCAGCATTTGAGAAGGTGTTGTCAAAGTGTGTGGATGCTCAGAAGCAAATGCACAAGGAAAGAACTTGTTGCTTACAGAGGTTAACAGGCAAGGCTGTCAGAATCGCATGTCAACGTTTATATCAAATTAGAATATATTAAATAATATGTAAAAATACACAACAATAGCTGACCAGCACGTGTTTTTGATAAGTAGCTGCACATGTTGGGGGAGATGATGCATTTGCACAACTGCTTTTTAGGGACCCTGGGGTAGATCTGCTACGTTATCTTTTTGGTTCAGATTAGGAGTGTGGGGGGCAGGGTTTGTTGCTTTGGGGGGAGGTTGTTTTTTCAAGTAATCCGGTCACCCCTGTTTGTCATGGCTTTGCTGCAGGGAATGCAAACTGGTTCTCTCTAGGTGAAATTAAACAGAAAAACATGATCCAAAAAGGTACCAAAGGCTAATGGATGAACATCTAATTATGTCCACAGCACCTAACTGATCTGAAGAGTTAGGAAATGAGTTCAGGCACAGCAAACCCTTCAAACACAAGGATTTTAAAGTTCAGATGCTCAGCACAAACTGCTACTGATCCATTCATGTTTTCCTACTCTGAGAGCTAATACCGGTGTAGCCTGAGTTCACCAGCCGGTCTGCCTGTTTTTTCAGATTTTATTTATTTGTTTTACTCTAAAGGATACACAACCCCTGGTGGTGCGAGAGGGAAAAAAAAATAAATCTGTGGGCCACCTGATTCTGTGGTGCCACACAAATTTTCCTTTGGGCTAAGTTTTATACTTAGACTTAATGAGCTTTATTTCCCTTCTGGTTCTCTTTGCGCACACACACACACACACACACACACGTACGTGTAAATGGTGGTTGTGACTGCAACTGAAGGAGAACGCTGCTTTTAGTTAGCAGGATGGGCAGACTCTTCCAGTGGGGCAATCTGGTAAAAGCTGGTTGGACTGTTGCTTCCATCAGTGGGGAAGATGCTGTTTGTCTTCTCTGGCACACTTCAGGAAGCTCAGACTATTTAAATCCATTACATGTTTGAGGCTGGGGGCGTGGGGTGGGATTTTAGTGTTAAATCCTGGTTATCTTGGATCCCTCGGGTAGCAAGAGTACTTCTCTGTTCTGCACAGTTGGGCAGTGCTTGGTTCCCTGGCTATTTAGCTTATTTCTTTGTGTGCCCCTGCAAGGTAGACTGATGGCAGGATGGTGTTCTGAGCAGTACAAGGTATTTGTCAGGAATGAAGTATTTCTGTTTTCATTATGTAAACTAGGATTTTATCTTTATCCGAGGGTTTTACTGTAAATACTGTTGTTCATTAAGTACTATGCAATCTGTGATTTATTTAATTTTTTTCTTGTTTTCATTTCACATATTCTATTTCATGGTCATATACAGTGGTTTGCAGGAAATTCAAACCTTGCAAGTGCTGCATTGTGTCCAAAATGTGCAATACCATAGGCTGAGTGAAGGGGAAAAAAATCAGATTACTTTTTCTTTTAATTTTTTTTTGGTTTTGCATTTATGCTTTTTTATTTTATTGTAGGTGACATAGGTATCAACAAGCTGAATTTGCTCTCAAACACTGTTCCTAAAACGTTCAGCAACTGTTTTTTAGATGTTAATGGAGTGCAGAATTTTAATGTTCTCAACAGTTCCCCATGAGAGATCTCCCTGTTGCAGCCTCACAAACGGTTCAGCAGCAGATTCCTCCTTCCCCCTCCCCGTACCCATGTTAGTCATGTCCTGTCTGAAGCATCTTGCGGTTTTTCTTTGTAATACTTGTACCAAATACTCCCTTCATAGGTCAGAATGAAATGTTAAAATACTCCTGTAATAAAAAAAAGCCTGACGAGCGTATGAAGACAATGAGAGTAGAGCTCTTGATACTTGACTCTTGGTGTAGAAGCAAACTTATCGCTCGTTTTGAGTAGGTTATTTTTTTTTTTTCCTTTTTCCTCCTGCAGCACTAAACAGTGCTGGCTGCTGCAGCTGACCACGTGAATTTAGCAGGATTTAATTACTGCATTGAAAGACTGTGTTTAGGACACCTGTGGCCTATTAGCAATGGGGTATGAAAAGCCTGTTGAGAAACTATAACTTAATATAGCTTATAGTTTAGAATGATTAATTGGTTTATATTTGTTCTCTCCTACTGTGTCAGAACAAGGCAGGGTGAGTGTTTTATCTCAGAAAGAACAGAACAGATGTCTTGTCAGATCATAGATCATGAGCGCTCATTAACTTTTATTATCTTTATGAAATGTTAGATAGCAAAGCCTAGTTTTTGATGCTTGACAATGTGTTGTGCATCTAATGTTGCAAAACCATTAAAACCACAAACTGTGAAATGTAGCTTAATGACTTCTACTGTATGTTCCATAGTCAATAAGATTGAAAATGGAATGAGAGGGAGAAGATGGTTTGGTCTGAATTTTCCAGAGACTGGGAGACTTCCACAAGTACAGCAGAGAAAAATACTAGGATCATCTCCACTTCAGAAATGCATGAACTCTCTATTTAAGGGCATAAACTCAAAATTCTAGTTCAGTTGGACTGTTCTTGAAGTCTAATGAGCTGGGTCAGCTCTGCAAGTATAGCTCAATAGTGACTTAGAAAAGCCTTACTCTTCCCCTCTTCCAGAGTGGCTGGAGAGCTGCCCAGCAGAAAAGGACCTGGGGATGCTGGTGGACAGCTGGCTTAACAGGAGCCAGCAATGTGCCCAGTTGGCTCACTCGGCACTGGTGAGGTCCCATCTCGAGTACTGTGTCCAGTTTTGGGCCCCTTACCACAAATAAGACATTCAGGTGCTGGAGAGGGTCCAAAGAAGGGCAATGACACTGGTGAGGGGTCTGGAGAATAAGCCTTATGAGGAGAAGCTGAGGGAGATGGGGTTGTTCAGCCTGGAGAAGAGGAGGCTGAGGGGAGACCTTATTGCTCTCTACAACTACCTGAAAGGAGGTTGTAGAGAGGCGGGGGTCCCAAGATGCAGATGATGGAACCAGAGGAAACAACTTCAAGTTGCCCTGGGGGAGGTTCAGATTTGATACCAGGAAAAATTTTTGGACATGAAAGGGTTATTAAGCCTTGGAATGGGCTGCCCAGGGAAGTGGTTGAGGCACCATCCCTGAAGGTATTCAAAAGACAAGTTGACGTAGTGCTTAGTGACATGGTTTAGTGATGGGTTGTTGTTTTTTATCGGTTAGGTTGACGGTTGGACTAGATGATCTTAAAAGACAATTTCTACTCTGCTCTACTTGCCATTTTGCTTCTGTATCTTAGCTTTTGGGGAGTGGTTCTCATTTGGGGGGAAAAGGCAGAGGAGAAGGACTGCTTCCTGGCCTAGTGATGTGGGAAGCAGAGAAAGATGAGATCAAATACAGTAATGCTTTGAGAAAGGAGTCTTCCATCAGGATTTCTGTCTGATGAAGAGTGG